>JAJOZX010002392.1:450000-482500 GCA_023014485.1 Bathynomus jamesi
AGCAAGACAATTCAATCCCATTTTTGGATGTGCGTGTACATAGGGAAAGCCCAGGTTTTAAGTTTAGTATCTATCGGAAAACGACAAACAATTTGTCCTACGTACACTTTTACTCGGGACATGATACCCCCACTAAGAAGGCCATATTTCATCAATGTTTCTCCGCGCCCTTAGGATCGCCAGTCCGGAATACATCGATGCCGAATTGGAAAAAATCAACGGTATTGGAAGTGATTTGTGTTATCCATCTGCGTTTATGGAATCTTGTCTCAACAAGGCAAAACGAACTTTCTATCGTGTCAATATTAACACTCGTACTTTGTCAAAAAATATTTTAGTACTTCCATTTTTCCCGGGCTTTTTAGGCATTGCTAATGTACTTAAACTTTTGGATATTAATGTAGTATTTTCATATAACAATATTGTGAAAAATATCATAGTAAAAAATAGCCCTACCAATAATTCAGGCATTATCTATAAAATTGGTTGTAAACAATGTGATTCCTTTTACATAGGTCAGACGGGAAAGGATTTGCACACACGTATAAAACAGCATCAATATTCCGTCAGAACAGGACAGTTGTCCAGTGCCCTTTTTGTCCATTTGTCAGAGTTAGCCCACTGTATTGATTGGAATAATGCTTCAGTTTTTATTCCATTCAAGCAACATTGTTAATAGAAATTCTTGAGGCTGCCATTATCCAACTTTCAAATAACTTCAACATAAGCAAAGGTCTTTTTCAACTCGATCCTGTTATGTTGAATTCCTTTAAAAAAGATTTAGATAAGAAGGGTAAAACATTAAATCTTTGGTAAACTTGTCTTCTACTTTGTATACGTTATATTGGGGTCCTTCTTAAATAATGTTTATAGCCCTCAACTTCCATGTATTACAGTACCGAAGGATATAAAATATTTCTTGGTACCTGAAATGGGTCCTTTGAATAAGGAATTTAAGCTTAAATTTACAAAATTGTTAAGGAAATTTTTTTATCATACTGATTTCCGCATCATATTTATTAATAAAACGTCTTTAGGTAGCTTTTTCTCAGCGAAGATCGAACCCCTGACTCGTTGCGTAGCGGTGTTGTATATTTATTTACCTGCCCTAGGTGTCTCCTTGGGAATTACATCGGCAGCACTGTTCGCTCTCTCAGGGCTAGATTTTATTCGCATATGGGAATAAGTGGCCGAACAGGTAAAATTTTAAAAACTAAAGAATCCTCCAGTATTCGTGAACACAGCATTCAATGTAAGGTTGATGTCACTTTAGACAATTTTAAAATTCTTGGTTGTAATACTTGTCCCAACTCACTAAGAATTTTAGAATCGCTGTTCATTAAAGCATTGTCCCCTAGTCTGAATGTTGACTCATCGGCTGTCCCTCTCAATTTGCTATGATCCCTCCTCCTTCCCCAATTCCTTATAATCCCTCCGTCCCCAATCGCCCTCGCCATTCTCTCGTGTTTCCCGTTCTTTGTCTGCTCAAATTAGTCGGCCTCGGATACTGCAGTGTAAGGTAGATAGTTCCAGTGTTTCCAGTGTACTATTGGTAATTTTTCCAGTGTATTAATTTCACTTTTACTACATGTATTTAAAATAACTTCTTAATTTTTATATGTAAATCTGTATAACTTAGAATTTAACCCTCTTTTCTCAGTCTTTTAAAATTTCTTTACGAATAGGTTATAGAAATTTTCTGTTTTGTTTTTCATTCAATATTGATTTTAATTTCACATTGTTATTAAACAGCCTGAAGATGAGCGTATTGCTCGAAACGTTGCGCATTAAAGAAGACTTTTCATGGCATTTACATTTCTCCTTGTCATTGGATTTCTCTTAAATATATATATATATATATATATATATATATATATATAATATATGAATGATATATATATATATGAATATATATATATATATATATATATATATTATATATATTATATATATATATATATATGAATATATATATATATATATATATATATATATATATATATATATATGAATATATATATATATATATTAATATATATATATATATATATGAATATATATATATATATATATATGAATATATATATATATATATATATATATATATATATATATATATATATATATATATGAATATATATATATATATATATATATATGAATATATGTATATGCACGGAACACATTTTTTTAAAACACTTCAACGAAAACCACTTATTCAATTGATGGCACTCGACAAAACACGTCTGTTCACAAGGAGAGACTGATCACGAATGAATATATATATATATGAATATATATATATATATATATATATATATATATATAATATATATGAATATATATATATATATGAATATATATATATATATGATATATATATATATATATGAATATATATATATATATATATATATTATATATATATATATCTATATATATTATATATGAATACATTATATATATATATATATATATGAATATATATATATATATATCTATTATATATATATATATATAATATGAATATATATAATCGGTAGTGAGCAGGCTTTAGTTATGGGTGACTTTAATTGCGCCAACGTGAATTACGATACAATGCAGGGAGACGCGGAGGTAATCGTTTAGTTAATTTTCTCGAGGATAGCTTTCTTATTCAAAAGGTTGGGGAACCTACGAGGTTGGACAGTATTTAGATTTAGTAATAACTACGGATGATAGCTAATTACTGAGCTTCAAGTAATAGAACCGTTGAGCAATAGCGATCACAATATGGTAGAGTTTGTCCTCTCAGTAAGTCACTCGAAACCAACTAACTCGACTAAAATTCCTAACTTCCAGCACGCAGACTTTAGTAAATTTCGAAATAAATTTTCACACGTCAATTAGGAAAAAACGTAATGGGGAACTCCAACGCAAAACTAATGTGGAATCGTTCGTAACGGTATTTAGGACTATAATGAGGAATGTGTACCGTACAAATTAAGCGTGCGAAAGTAAACAACAAGCCCTTGTGGTTTACTTGTAGAGTAGGAGAAATTATAAAGAGTAGGATAGGGCTTATAGGCTATATAAGTGCGATAAAGATAATTGTTGTTACGAAACAACAACATATCTCTAAGGCGTGAAGCGAAAAGTGTATAAAAAAGTCAAAACGCGAATTTGAAATCTCCTAGCTCGTGACGGTAAAGAAACCCCAAGCGATCTTTCAATATCAATATAGAAATCCAAAAAGTGTCTTAGGTCCATTAAAAAATGTAAATGGAGATCTAGTCTCTGAAAACAAGGAAATGGCTACCTTGCTAAACGAATTTTTTACGTCAGTTTTTACTATAGAAGATGTAACGAATATCCCTAGGTCATAGAATAATACCTTTTGATATGGTAATTTTTGGATAATATTGTCGTTAGTGAAGGGAAGTAATGCGCTATATTGATAAAATGAAAACGCGTAAATCACCGGGTCCGGATCCATATATCCCATACAACTAAAAGAATTAAAAGATAGCATTGTGTTCCGCTAACAAAGATTTTTAATGCGTTATTTTCTGAGGGGTGCGTACCAGATAATTTCAAGTTAGCAAACGTAACACCTATCTTTAAGAAAGGCGATAAAGTGCGGCGGGAAATTATAAGCCAATCAGTTTAACGTTCTGTTGTAGGTAGCTTTTGAATCAATAATTAGGGATCGTATAGTCGAACACTTAGAATACCATAAACTTGTTAGAAATACGCAGCACGGATTTAGGCGAAACAAATCTTGCTTAACTAATCTTTTAGATTTTTTCCAAAGCGTGGTGACGATTACGATAGACATCAGGCGGTGATGTAGTGTATTTAGATTTTCAAAAAGCGTTGACACCGTGCCGCACAAAAGATTCATTGAAAAAACTAAGGCTCATGGAACCAGGGGTGTAGTAATAAATTGGCTAGAAGAGTGGTTGCGAGGCAGGAAACAGAGGGTGGTCGTTGATGGAGCGGAGTCGTGCTGGGCTAATGTAGCGAGTGGCGTTCCTCAGGGTTCTGTATTGGGCCCCTTGCTTTTTCTTATATATATTAACGATTTAGATGTCGGCCTAGTCAGTACAGTTTCAAAGTTTGCGGATGACACGATGCTGGGTGGTAGGGCGATTAATGACGAAGATAGAGGTAAAATTCAGGAAGATCTGAATAAAATCGTTGATTGGTCAGTCACATGGCAAATGAGATTTAACGTTGATAAGTGCAAAATTTTGCATATAGGTTCGCGTAACGGTAAATTTGCGTATAGTATGTCAGGGAAAGATTTAACAAGCGTAGAGCAGGAAAAAGATTTAGGAGTTTAGTCACTGGTGATTTAAAAGTAGCGAAACAAAGTACAGCAGAGGTCAATAAGGCGAACAAAGTGTTAGGTTTTATAGCTCGAAATTTTTAGTACAAATCGCGCTATATTATAGTTCCACTTTATAAATCATTAGTTAGACCCCATTTGGAGTACGCGGTCCAATTTTGGAATCCGTATATGCGCAAAGATATAGACAAAATCGAAAGAGTTCAAAGACGAGCAACTAAGATGATTCCGTCGCTTAGGTCAAAGTCGTACGAGGATAGGCTTAAGGAGTTAAAATTGACAACACTCGAGACCAGGAGGTTAAGGGGTGATCTAATCCAGGTTTTCAAAATTATGAATGGGTTCGATAACGTAGATAGAGATAGCTTTTTCGAAATATCTCAATATAATAGGACTAGAAATAACGGGTGTAAGTTGACAAGTAGAAGGTTCGAGAGAGCAGTTGCGAAAAACTTTTTTACGCATAGAATAGTAAATAGCTGGAATAGTTTGCCGGTAGAAGTAATTAGTAGCACGTCTATAAACATGTTTAAAAATCGATTAGATGCATATGTTGATAGAAACGGTATAGTTTAAGGTAGTAAAATTAAGGCTTTCTGGGGATAGATCCCACAGCTCAAGACAAGTGTTGTGGGATATAGGGAGGCAGCGTCTTGGGTTAGGGGATACTCTTTGTCCTTACACACCCCATTTAAAGAGATTCCTCTGCCGAGCGGTGCGGTGTCCCCCATAGTACTGTGAGGTATTGAAAAACTCATGATCTTCACTTGCCCCACAAACACCTTTAAATGGGAGACCCAAAATGGGTGCACACACATTTCTACATTACTGTACAGTCTTTACAGCCACACCTACTCTTTTTCTCGTAAGTGTATATATTGTAATGTATATGATTGTAAATTTTGACTTGGTCCGCTATCGATATGGACCGTGACTTGATGGATACCGTAATGAAATTGACTGGATTCTTTGGATCCGATATATTTGCATGTCCCTTATAAATAGATATAGAGTGTAACATATTTGTGGATATTAGTCTATTATGACTTGATCCTCTGGATCAGAGATTCTATCTTAATTTTAAATCGATAATTAATTAGTTTTAAATTGATAATTATTTAGTTTCGTAAAAATTGGTCGTTGCAATTTACCGGCAGTTTTTTACATAAATTTCTTATGTTCTTGTGGTTCGGAACCCACGTAAAATTGTAGGTCCCCTCCGCCACCACGGAGGACATACACAATACACGAACACAGTTAGGTAGACCAGCCACGAGTGGATCCTAGGGTCTTGTTGGTCTGAAACATTTATAACATTATTATATATTATATAATATATATATATATATATATTATGAATATATATATATATATTCATATTATATATATATTTCATATATATATATATATATATATATATATATATATATATTCATATATATATATTATATATATATATAGATATATTATATATATTATATATATATATATATATATATTCATATATATATATATATTATATATTCATATATATATATATATATATATATATATATATAATATTAAGTATAGATATAAAAATTGTGGGTGGAGCAAACACATTTGTACGGAAAAAAAAATTACAATTTTAGCACTTTGCCCGAAATTTAACATAAATTCAAATGGCTTGTTTCCAGCCAATTTTTTATAGTTGTCTGAATGGTAAACAGGTCACAAAAGAATAAAGAAATAAAAATAAATATAAATTGGAAAAAATTACAAAATAATGCCTTAGTGATACAGTATATACGTCACAACCGAAATAAACATAAAGAAATAAACCAACAGATAAAAAAAACAAAAATTGTAAATGGAGTCTACAAATTCAAGCTCAAAAGGAAAGTTTACAATCAATTTAATAGATGATGCCAAAATGATATATATGTCACAAAGAAATAAAATAAAGAAATAAACCAAAAAAAAAAATAAATAAATAAATTGAAAAATAAATTGTAAGAGAGGCACCCAAAGGTATAAGGGAAAAAAATTACCGAAGGTTTTTTAGTTATTGTCTGAATCATGCATATTATGGTCACAAACGAATAAAAAAGTCCAAGTAAATATAAATTGGAAAACAAAATTATGCCTGGATGATATATAAAGAACTACAAAAATATATACGACATATACAAGGAATATATATATATGAAATATAAACGCAATATATATGAGGAATATATATATATACATAAGGGAAAAATTACCAAAGGTTTTTATAGTTATTGTCTGAAAGATCCGTAGAAAGATCCGTAAGTCACAAAAGAATAAAGAAATAAAAATAAATATAAATTGGAAAAATTACAAATAATGCCTCCATAAAAAAAATTATATATATATATATATATATATATATATATATATATATATATATAAGAAATACGTACAACTACACATGTACACATATACACCCGCATAACCAAATATATATACATATATATACACATACACACATATACATATATACATATACATATACATACATACATACACATGCACATACATACAGATACATATACATATATATAAGAAATACGCATACAACAATAAATTGAAAAATAAAATTGTAAGAGAAACATACAAATTTATAAAAAGAGACAAAAAACAAATTTTTACCAAAGGTTTAGCAACCTGCCTTTTTGTTTAAATCCATTCTGAAGGAATTCAGAGCAACGGGATCGAGTTGAAACAGACCTTTACTCATGTTAAAGTTATTTGTAAGTTGAATTATAGCACACTCAAGAATATTTCTATTAACAATGTTGCTAGAGTGAAACAAAACTGAAGCATTATTCCCATCAGTACAATGGGATAACTTTGACAAATGGACAAAAAGGGCACTGGACAACTGTCCCGTTCTAACGGAATATTGATGCTTTTTTACACGCGTTTGCAAATCCTTTCCCGTCAAGGAAAATAAAATATATCACATGCTTACACCAATTTTATAGATAATGCCTAAATTATGGTAGGGCTATTTTTACTATGATGTTTTTCACAATATTGTTATATGAAAAAACCACACTGATATCCAAAAGTTTAAGTACATTAGCAATGCCTAAGAAGCCGGGAAAATGGAAGTACTAAAATATTCTTTGACAAGGTGCGAGTGTTATTATTCACACGATAGAAGGTTCGTTTAGCCTTATTAAGACAAGATCGTGAACGCAGATGGGTAACACAGCTCACTTCCAATACCGTTGATATTTTCCAATTCGGCATCGATATATTCCGGACTGGTGATCCGAAGAGCGCGGAGAAACATTGAGGAAAATATGGCCTTCTTAATAGGGGTGTCATGTCCAGAGTAAAAGTGTACGTAGGACAAATTGTTTGTTTTTTCCGATAGATACTAAACTTAAAACCTGGGCTATCCCTATGTACACGTACATCCAAAAACGTGATTGAGTTGTCTTGTTCCACTTCTAAAGTAAACTTAATGGAGGGGACTTGGTCATTTAACTGAAGGAGGAAATCATCCAGGTCACGAGTCATGGGCCAGATACACAAAATATCGTCGACGTACCGCAACCATGGGATGCCAACCACAAACCCACAAACCGGGCAACCCGATGCGCCCTGTTATTAGCTCGGTGGGCTCTATTACTTATAAACTCTCCAAATTGCTTGTTAATGTCTTGTCCCCCATTCTTGGAACTATCTCTGATTCACACGTAAAAAATTCCATCGATCTTACTGAAAAATTGAATAATGTTCGCTTTAATACCAACGACAGATTGATCAGTTTTGACGTTTGTTCATTGTTCACAAAAGTGCCGATTGATAATATGCTTGATTTTCTCACCCGAGAATTACATAACTATGATCTGCCATTACCTGCACACATTGTTTTGGAACTTATTAAGCTTTGTATCAAGGATTGTAAATTCACTTTCAATGGCGAGCATTATCAACAAGTTTTTGATGGCCATGGGCAACCCTTTGTCGCCCCTTCTCTCCAATATTTATATGGAGTTTTTTGAAATTACTTACATTCCGAGAATCCTGGGGGTTGGCATCCCATGGTTGCGGTACGTCACCGATATTTTGTGTATCTGGCCCATTAATCGTGACCTGGATGATTTCCTCCTTCAGTTAAATGACCAAGTCCCCTCCATTAAATTTACTTTAGAAGTGGAACAAGACAACTCAATCCCGTTTTTGGATGTGCGTGTACATAGGGATAGCCCATGTTTTAAGTTTAGTATCTATCGGAAAAAAACAAACAATTTGTCCTACGTACACTTTTACTCGGGACATGACACCCCTATTAAGAAGGCCATATTTTCCTCTATGTTTCTCCGCGCTCTTAGGATCGCCAGTCCGGAATACATCGATGCCGAATTGGAAAATATCAACGGTATTGGAAGTGAGGTGTGTTACCCATCTGCGTTCACGGAATCTTGTCTTAATAAGGCTAAACGAACCTTCTATCGTGTGAATAATAACACTCGCACCTTGTAAAATAATATTTTAGTACTTCCATTTGTCCCGGGCTTCTTAGGCATTGCTAATGTACTTAAACTTTTGGATATCAGTGTGGTTTTTTCATATAACAATATTGTGAAAAACATCATAGTAAAAAATAGCCCTACCAATAATTTAGGCATTATCTATAAAATTGGGTGTAAGCAATGTGATATATTTTATTTTCCTTGACGGGAAAGGATTTGCAAACGCGTGTAAAACAGCATCAATATTCCGTTAGAACGGGACAGTTGTCCAGTGCTCATTTTGTCCATTTGTCAGAGTTATCCCGTTATACTGATTGGAATAATGCTTCAGTTTTGTTTCACTCTAGCAACATTGTTAATAGAAATATTCTTGAGTTTGCTATAATTCAACTTACAAATAACTTTAACATGAGTAAAGGTCTGTTTCAACTCGATCCCGTTGCTCTGAATTCCTTCAGAATGGATTTAAACAAAAAGGGTAGGTTGCTAAACCTTTGGTAAAAATTTGTTTTTTTGTCTCTTTTTCCTTATAAATTTGTATGTTTCTCTTACAATTTTATTTTTCAATTTATTGTTGTATGCGTATTTCTTATATATATGTATGAACAGAAGGATCAACACAACGGCAAACATTTTCATTTATTTTTTGTACTTCAGACGTTTCGACAAATCTTTTGTCATCATCAGTGAATTAAGTCTTAAAACCTTAAAACAAAAGTAAAAAGTGAAAAGTGAAAATTACATCAATACAATATTAAAACCATTAAAATTAAAACCTTAAAGCAAAATGAAAATTGCATCAATACAAAATTAAAATCATATAAATTTCATCACTATAAAACTAAAATTAAATTAAATTACCTCAATAGGTAAATACACAATGTTTACATCCACCTCCATACTTGGCAAAGCCTAAGAGAACACTGGATGGTCAGAGGATTAGAAGGATATGTCTATGGGAATCGGTTGGTTAGTTAAAAGAGCTGTAATTTGTAGGATGAGCTATTATTGTTAATGGAGGGTTTGTTTCTATAGATGTACAACGATTCTAAAATTTGGAGTTCTGTGAGGTTATTGAATCTAGTTAAAATTTCAAACCGAGTTTTGTGAAGGGGATGGTTGTTTTCATTACTATGGTTTCTAATTGCGGATTGTGGAGGGCTACTGAGGGGACAGTTGGTACGGACTGACAAGCCCAAATGTTGAGAAAGGCGCACCTCCAGTTGGAGTTGAGTGCTGCCAATATACGCAGCCTTACAGCTGTCGCACGTGTATTTGTAAACAACATTGGGGCATACAGTTTTGGGGAATTCATCTTTGAACTTTAAAAAATTTGATAATTTAAGTCGGTTGACGAAGGCGAATCTAAAATTTATTTGGGGATAACTAGACTTGAGCAGTTTGGACAATTCACCTCGAATACGCAATGATAAATAACCATAAAAAGGTAATTTAATATATCTGGTTTCTTTTTGTACTGTAGTTATGGGGAGTTTAGTATTAAAAGTGTTATTTAAAAATTTCTTTAATTGGTTATCGAATAGATTAGAAGGGTAGTAATTGTTAATAAAGTACTGTTTTAAAAATTTAAATTCTTCGTTTAACGAAAAGTAATCCGAACAAATACGGTAACTTCTTGTTAATAATGTTACTCTAGCACTAATCTTATATTTATAAAACATACAACTTAAATAATTGGTTCCCAAGCCAGTAAAAGTTTGTTTTCGAAATAGTGAAGTTTGGAACTTATTATGAGCCCGTTTAACTAAAACATCCAGGAAAGGTAAACTATTATTGCTGTGATAAAATTGTCAATAGACGTAAAAGGATACATGCTGCCAAATTGGAAAAATTGGGAATCACTCAGTCGTTTTCTAATAATCCAGATAATTTTATTTTTAATTTCTCTAATAGAGTTTTAAGTATTAGAGAGAAAGAAATATTGTCGTTAGGCTTAAATTTTGATCTACCTCATTATAAACTAAATTTTTATAAATTTTTCTCTGGTTTTGAAAATCTTCTCATGAATATTAAGAATTGTGAGATCCGACCAAATTTCTCGTTTCATAACTTGGTAAAACAAGTGGAGAGCATCTCTTTCAAGAATTTTTATAATTTTAAACCCCATAAGGTGTTTTCTCCCCTTTTTAATAAGCAAGATTTTAAAATTCTTAATAATTTGAAAAAGGATAACTGTCATCATTACAAAACCGGATAAGGGTAAAGGAGTAGTGCTGATTGATTCAACAGTTTACATAAATAGAATGGAGACAATTTTGTCGGATACGTCTAAATTTAAAAGGTTAAAAGAGAATGTTCTGTCTAAATTACTAAAACTCGAAGATAAACTTAATAGGTGTTTGCGTAAATTAAAAATAGTAATATTATTGCTGACAATACATACAATTTTTTATTTGCTTCTGGTTCTAATCCAGGAATTCTATATGGTTTACCTAAAGTCCATAAGCCAAATTTCCCACTAAGACCTATTCTTTCGGCCTGTGGTACATTCAATTATAATTTAGCCAAATTCTTCGTTCCCTTGCTTTCAAAACTCACCTTTAATGATTATTCTATTAACAACTCGTTTGATTTTGCTAAAGAGATAAAAGAGATCAATCATGCCGATTCTCTTACTATGGCCAGTTTTGATGTCTCGTCATTGTTTACTAATGTACCGTTAAAAGAAACATTAAATATCATACTAAATAAGTTATTCACTACTGATAATACTCTTATTAATGGCCTCACTCAGACTCAATTTAAAAACCTTCTCGAAATAGTGTGTTTTGATAATCTTTTCTTATTTAATAGCAACCTTTACAGCCAAATTGATGGGGTAGCTATGGGTTCCCCGTTAAGCCCAACACTAGCAAATGCATTTCTTTGCCATTACGAAGAAATTTGGTTGAAAAGTTGTACTAGTAGTTTTAAACCCATATATTACAGAAGATACGTGGATGACACTTTCTTAATATTTAACCATCCTTCACACGTAAAACTTTTTCTGGATTATCTTAATAAACAACATAGTAATATTAAGTACACATGTGAAAACGAAACAAATAATAGTTTACCTTTCCTGGATGTTTTAGTTAAACGGGCTCATAATAAGTTCCAAACTTCACTATTTCGAAAACAAACTTTTACTGGCTTGGGAACCAATTATTTAAGTTGTATGTTTTATAAATATAAGATTAGTGCTATAGTAACATTATTAACAAGAAGTTACCGTATTTGCTCGGATTACTTTTCGTTAAACGAAGAATTTAAATTTTTAAAACAGTACTTTATTAACAATTACTACCCTTCTAATCTATTCGATAACCAATTAAAGAAATTTTTAAATAACACTTTTAATACTAAACTCCCCATAACTACAGTACAAAAAGAAACCAGATATATTAAATTACCTTTTTATGGTTATTTATCATTGCGTATTCGAGGTGAATTGTCCAAACTGCTCAAGTCTAGTTATCCCCAAATAAATTTTAGATTCGCCTTCGTCAACCCACTTAAATTATCAAATTTTTTAAAGTTCAAAGATGAATTCCCCAAAACTGTATGCCCCAATGTTGTTTACAAATACACGTGCGACAGCTGTAAGGCTGCGTATATTGGCAGCACTCAACTCCAACTGGAGGTGCGCCTTTCTCAACATTTGGGCTTGTCAGTCCGTACCAACCGTCCCCTCAGTAGCCCTCCACAATCCGCAATTAGAAACCATAGTAATGAAAACAACCATCCCCTTCACAAAACTCAGTTTGAAATTTTAACTAGATCCAATAACCTCACAGAACTCCGAATTTTAGAATCGTTGTACATCTATAGAAACAAACCCTCCATTAACAATAATAGCTCATCCTACAAATTACAGCTCTTTTAACTAACCAACCGATTCCCATAGACATATCCTTCTAATCCTCTGACCATCCAGTGTTCTCTTAGGCTTTGCCAAGTATGGAGGTGGATGTAAACATTGTGTATTTACCTATTGAGGTAATTTAATTTAATTTTAGTTTTATAGTGATGAAATTTAAATGATTTTAATTTTGCATTGATGCAATTTTCATTTTGCTTTAAGGTTTTAATTTTAATGGTTTTAATATTGTATTGATGTAATTTTCACTTTTCACTTTTTACTTTTGTTTTAAGGTTTTAAGACTTAATTCACTGATGATGACAAAAGATTTGTCGAAACGTCTGAAGTACAAAAAATAAATGAAAATGTTTGCCGTTGTGTTGATCCTTCTGTCCATCTGTAAGCTCCGTTTCCCTAAGGAGAAGTCAATAGCTTTGTTATATATATGTATATGTATGTGTATGTGTATGTGTATGTATGTATGTGTATATATATGTATGTATATGTATGTATATATATGTATGTATATATATGAAAACAAGGAAATGGCTACATTGCTAAACGAATTTTTTACGTCAGTTTTTACTATAGAAGATGTAACGAATATCCCTACGGTCATAGAGATAATACCTTTTGATAATGGTAATATTTTGGATAATATTGTCGTTAGTGAAGGGGAGGTAATGCGCTATATTGATAGGATGAAAACGCGTAAATCACCGGGTCCGGATTCCATATATCCCATACAACTAAAAGAATTAAAAGATAGCATTGTTGTGCCGCTAACAAAGATTTTTAATGCGTCTATTTCTGAGGGGTGCGTACCGATAATTTCAAGTTAGCAAACGTAACACCTATCTTTAAGAAAGGCGATAAAGGTGCGGCGGGAAATTATAGGCCAATCAGTTTAACGTCTGTTGTAGGTAAGCTACTGGAATCAATAATTAGGGATCGTATAGTCGAACACTTAGAAGTGCATAAACTAGTTAGAAATACGCAGCACGGTTTTAGGCGAAATAAATCTTGCTTAACTAATCTTTTAGAATTTTTCCAAAGCGTGGTTGACGTTTACGATAGACATCGGGCGGTTGATGTAGTGTATTTAGATTTTCAAAAAGCGTTTGACACCGTGCCGCACAAAAGATTCAATGAAAAAACTAAGGCTCATGGAATCAGGGGTGTAGTAATAAATTGGCTAGAAGATTGGTTGCGAGGTAGGAAACAGAGGGTGGTCGTTGATGGAGCGGAGTCGTGTTGGGCTAATGTAGCGAGTGGCGTTCCTCAGGGTTCTGTATTGGGCCCCTTGCTTTTTCTTATATATATTAACGATTTAGATGTCGGTCTAGTCAGTACAGTTTCAAAGTTTGCGGATGACACGAAGCTGGGTGGTAGGGCGATTAATGACGAAGATAGAGGTAAAATTCAGGAAGATCTGAATAAAATCGTTGATTGGTCGGTCACATGGCAAATGAGATTTAACGTGGATAAGTGCAAAATTTTGCATATAGGTTCGCGTAACGGTAATTTTGCGTATAGTATGTCAGGGAAAGATTTAACAAGCGTAGAGCAGGAAAAAGATTTAGGAGTTATAGTCACTAGTGATTTAAAAGTAGCGAAACAAAGTACAACAGCGGTCAATAAGGCGAACAAAGTGTTAAGTTTTATAGCTCGTAATTTTGAGTACAAATCGCGCGATATTATAGTTCCTCTTTATAAATCATTAGTTAGACCCCATTTGGAGTACGCGGTCCAATTTTGGAATCCGCATATGCGCAAAGATATAGACAAAATCGAAAGAGTTCAAAGACGAGCAACTAAGATGATTCCCTCGCTTAGGTCAAAGTCGTACGAGGATAGGCTTAAGGAGTTAAAATTGACAACACTCGAGATTAGGAGGTTAAGGGGTGATCTAATCCAGGTTCTCAAAATTATGAATGGGTTCGATAACGTAGATAGAGATAGCTTTTTCGAAATATCTCAATATAATAGGACTAGAAATAACGGGTGTAAGTTGACAAGTAGAAGGTTCAAGACAGCAGTTGCCAAAAACTTTTTTACGCATAGAATAGTAAATAGCTGGAATAGTTTGCCGGTAGAAGTAATTAGTAGCACGTCTATAAACATGTTTAAAAATCGATTAGATGCATATGTTGATAGATTGGGTATAGTTTAAGGTAGTAAAATTAAGGCTTTGTGGAGATAGATCCCACAGCTCAACACAAGTGTTGTGGGATATAGGGAGGCAGCGTCTTGGGTTAGGGGATACTCTCTGTCCTTACACACCCCATTTAAAGAGATTCCTCTTATGAGCGGTGCCCCCCATAGTACTGTGAGGTATTGAAAAACTCATGATCTTCACTTGCCCCACAAACACCTTTAAATGGGAGACCCAAGATGGGTGCACACACATTTCTACATTACTGTACAGTCTTTACAGAAACACCTACACTTTTCCTCCTAATGTATATATTGTAATGTATATGGTTGTAAATTTTGACTTGGTCCACAATCGATATGGACCGCGACTTATTTTTCGTGACAAGGTACTAGTATTGATGGATACCGTAATGAAATTGACTGGATTCTTTGGATCTGATATATTTGCATGTCGGTTATAAATAGATATAGAGTGTAACATATTTGTATAGTAGTCTATTATGACTTGATCCTCTGGATCCAGAGATTCTATCTTTAGTTTTAAATCGATAATTAATTAGTTTTGCTAAATTGGTCGTTGCCAATGTACAGGAAGTTGTTACATAAATTTCTTATGTTCTTGTGGTTCGGAACCCACGTAAAATTGTAGGTCCCCTCCGCCACCACGGAGGATATACACAATTACGAACACAGTTAGGTAGACCAGCCATGAGTGGATCCTAGGGTCTTTGTTGGTCTATAACATTATAACATTATATGTATATATATATATATATATATGTGTGTATGCATATGTGTATATATGTATATATGTATATATATTTGGTTATGCGGCTGTATATGTGTACATGTGTAGTTGTACGTATTTCTTATATATATATATTTATTTTTATTTCTTTATTCTTTTGTGACTTACGGATCTTTCAGACAATAACTATAAAAACCTTTGGTAATTTTTCCCTTATGTATATATATATATATATTCCTCATATATAGTGCGTTTATATTTCATATATATATATACCTTATATTTGTCGTATATATTTTTGTAGTTCTTTATATATCATCTAGGCATCATTTTGTTTTCCAATTTATATTTCTTGTACTTTTTTGTTCGTTTGTGACCATAGTATGCATGATTCAGACAATAACTAAAAAAAACTTTGGTAATTTTTTTTCCCTTATACCAGTGCTCTTCAACCTTTTTATGCTTACCGCCCACTTTTGTAACTTTTGAATCTCCGTATCGCCCACCAAAATTAAAAATGCAAAAACTCAAACTAAAAGTTATATACCCTGCATAAAACAATAAAATTAATTGCAATTACCTTTAGATTAATGAGATCCTTCGCCCACTATTGGGCGGTACCGCCCAGGTTGAAGAGCACTGCCTTATACCTTTGGGTGCCTCTCTTACAATTTATTTTTCAATTTATTTATTTATTTATTTTTTTGTTTATTTCTTTATTTTATTTCTTTGTGACATTTTGGCATCATCTATTAAATTGATTGTAAACTTTCCTTTTGAACTTGAATTTGTAGACTCCATTTACAATTTTTGTTTTTTTATCTGTTGGTTTATTTCTTTATGTTAATTTCGGTTGTGACGTATATATCACTAAGGCATTATTTTGTAATTTTTTCCAATTTATATTTATTTTTATTTCTTTATTCTTTTGTGACCTGTTTACCATTCAGACAATAACTATAAAAAATTGGCTGGAAACAAGCCATTTGAATTTATGTTGAATTTCGGGCAAAGTGCTAAAATTGTAATTTTTTTTTTTCCGTACAAATGTGTTTGCTCCTCCCACAATTTTTATTTCTATACTTACTATATATATATATATATATATATATATATATATATATATATATATATATATGTTTATTTTTGTAACCTATATATTGTCTTGAACTCTCCTTTCACTCCAGTGTTCCTGAGGATGTCATTAGACGAAAGCGCTTGAGCACCACTTTGTATTTCTTTTCCCTTCGTGGTTTTATTCATCATATATACACACACATATATATATATATATACACATATATATATATATATACACACACACACATACACACACAATTATATTAAACAATTAAATATATTGAAAATAAATATACATGAAAATACTTTATGTTCTACCGTCCCGAGCTTTTCAATCGTGAACTCTTCTTCACAACGCATAGCGGCCAATGAAATAATCTTCCAAGTCGTAACGACAGCTACTCATTATACAGAGATACAGCTCTTCAGGGTGAAGAGTGTAGGCGAGCTCTGCCCTGTACCGCTCAAGTGCTTTGTACCAAAGTTCGGGATATTTCGAAGAGCCTAACCTTTTAAATATGCATCCAGCTCTAGACCATTCTCGGCTTGTTCATTCCTGCATTCGATAAATGCGTCGAGCAGAGCGGTGTTTGCGTATTCAAGAACCGTGTCAAAATAAATCATATCCGTAACACGAGGGTCCAATATAGGCTTCAGTTTGCAGTAATCCGACGATTTCAAACATTCTGTCGAGGATGAAACGGTTTCGCGGATGGACAAAAACGTTATTATCAGATGCATTCTTCCACATCAGACATATATCAATGCAAGGCTGATCGTTATTTATACACAACGTGCAAACAACGGCATATGAGGGGGCATTACTAATCTGTTCTCTTTTTGTACCTATACCAGCAGGTATTTTATAACGGTCCTCACTCCACTTCTCAACTATCACGAAGACTCTATTCATCTTAACACTTAAATAAATAACATTACGTTTTTCTTGCATGACTGCAAATCATTTCAAGTACATAGTTAATGGTGCCGGATTCACGCCAGAACTCGAGCAATGACTTCGTCACGGACACATCGTATGCGGCATTGAGAATGCTTCTCAAAGGAAGTTCCATCGTATTTACACGACCAGTCGGTTCAAGCTCTGAGATGACTATGAGCCACGGGTGGGCGGATCGGCTTGACGGGCGGTGTGAGTCACACCGATGAAATGTGTACGGGTTTGTTCAAACTCGTATGTTTCGGAGGGATGAGGTACACGGGTGGGCGGCACGATGGGGAGAGTGAGTCACACCATAAACTGCTGAAGCGTGTACGGGGTTGTTCGAATACTTGTACCCCATTATACTGGGCAAACAGAATTTTCCACTACCTGAAGCAATACCGGTTTTAATGTTTTATCACTCACCAGACGTTCATTTCCGCAAACTAAATATCTTCACAATCCGGTGCACTATTTGAGAGAAACATATGCCCATATTTATCCTTTTTGTTTAACAGTCGATACTCGTCTCTAAAGTCTGTTAAAAACTCACACAGGCCATTAGCCATAACCTCACTACAAACCTCGTCATGATATACATTAATATAGTGGTAAAAATACTTAAGATTCTCCATGATGACAAGATTTGCATTCTCAATCGTAGGGTATGAGTACTCGGTATGATGTAACATGACATAATATCGCTTGTCACACCACTCATCAACAAGACTCACTCTCCATAACCGTTGCTTATCTTCTGAACGTGTTCTTTCTTCCACTTCGCGGTATATGTGAGCTTTTATGAAGGTTAGATCTACAACATACTTCAATACATCGCTTGTACTACGAAATCCTACAATGCTCCTCCCAGAATAGCCGTAGAGTATTTGAACATCTTGGTCATTCGCACGGTTCAATGTTGCCTTAAAAGTATCAAAGGAGGGCGGAATAGGGAGTTTTGCAAGATCCACCACATTTTGACACTTTGCCGAATGCCACTTCATAAACGTTGAACACGCAGTATTAAAGGTAGCCATTACTATGTTTCTTCACCGCTGGAGAATACACGTGTGAGCTCAAGGGTATGCAGAGGTGAACTGAGCACGCAGAGATAGAGATATGCTCAGGTAGAGGCACGAGCCAAGTGACCAATCTTACAGTGGGCGGAGCTTAGCCTTTTTCCTGTACATACATACATGCACGCACGCAAAGGAGAAAATGAAACCTTAAATGAAGCAAATATACGTGATAAATAAACATATCGTTAACAATACACATGTATATAAATACAATCAAGGATTAAGGTAGCCAAAAGGTACGGTATCATAGGTACCATGCAGCTGGTAACGCTTCCTATATGTGTTACTGCATACCCTCGTGCCCGTAAGTTCCTTCACACACCCCAGTTTCTGCGCCCGAAAATTGTGGGTCCCCACAGTCTGTTGGGGTGGCTGGTCACCCTCATCTTCCAAGCACACTAGATCCTTAAAGGAGTGAAAGTTAACGACTCGACGGTTCGCATGGTTAAGCGTGATACCCTTAGTAAATGCAAAAAATTTCACTTTTTTCTACGTGAAGGTCACAATATGAAAATAAAAACCCACTCTAATAGACAGAGTTTATTTCCACAACAGTTTCGACGCCCACTGGCATCCTCCTCGGGTGGATACAGAAACACGAATGAACCAAAGCAAGAGGGAAAAACAGGTAAAGGTAAAGGTAATGATAATAAATGTTAAAAAAATGTAAATGCAATAATAAATGCAGTAATTATGTCAGAATATTAGAATCTGTATTTATAGAACAAGAAGATAGTTTTAATTTGTGGGAATGTACTTATAAGCGGACCCTGTAATAAAATGCCCTTCCGGTGTCGGGAGAACGGTATCTAACCTAGGTGCGAATTTCTCAATGGTCTCTGGTTTTTTTCCTAATCGGCTTTTTTCATTCGTTTTTCGGTTTATAAGTTCTGTATAATAAACAACAATGTAATAACCAATGTAATAATAAATTTATAATTTCTATAATAAATAATTATGCAATATTAAATGTAATAAATTTAATAAATGTAATAATTATGTAAAAAAAAAAAAAAAAAATAGAATCTGTATGTTTAGAACAGGAAGATAGTTTTAAATTTGCGCGAATGTACTTAATGAAAATGCCCTTCCGGTGTCGGGAGAATGGGATCTAACCTAGGTGCGAATTTCTTAACGGTCGGTCCCTAGACTGTTTTTCCCTCTTGTTTTGGTTCATTCGTGTTTCTGTATCCACCCGAGGAGGATGCCAGTGGGCGTCGAAACTGTTGTGGAAATAAACTCTGTCTATTAGAGTGGGTTTTTATTTTCATATTTGATACCCTTAGCCTTCACGATACTTCATATCATCCCCCACCCTCACCCGTACCCCATAGGTTTTTGGCCCTGTTGATACGAATCAGTCTGCGTATGCACCATCACCATACTCATCCTTGATCTCGTCAGTTAAATCTCCGAGGAATTCCCGAATAGCGGGCATGCATTCACCCTCCCTCGCTGTGAATATCACGCTATCTGTGTCAGCGTACAGCACCCTCCGTCCAAGAGAGTGCAGTAGACGCCAAACTTTGATGCGAGCGTAGGCCATTGTGAAGCTGGCTACAGGTATGTTTGTAACCCGTGAGGTATCTGTGGCCAGTTCGGTGATGTTGTACTTTGTATAAGTATTACCTACATTCACGATCTCCATAACCTCTTTATCGGGAGCGTTGGCATAATCTCAGACTTCACTATAATGGTCGACAACACCCCTATAAGGAAGTTGTGAGTTTTCCTTTAGGCAGACTCCTGGCTCACATTGCTACGGGGATTAATTCAACTGGTAGATTCGTGAGATGCTCAAGACTAAAACTCACCAGCTCACCTCTTAGAACGAAGTTACCTACTTATTGAAACTCACAAGATTACGGCGCTTTTCGAGCCCAATCTGCGACTTTCATTTTTCAACTTATTGCCGAACGTACGCCTTAGGGGCTGTTGTAGGCACCGGAGAATGGCGGTCTCCTGCGTGCCTAAGCATTAGCTACGAGATTGATGAAAATTTTTTGGCCAAATCATTAGGCCTATCAGCGCTACTTATTAGTCAACCCATAGGTGCTTGAGGAGCATCAGGCCGGGCAGGCAAACCCTCGGTCCTTCCATTTCATAGGGGCGTTTTAACACGGCCAAACTAAGATAGAAACCCGGGAAACTAAAATTTAAATAAACGGCTACACGCTGCTACTTTATGCGGCTACATGCTACGTCTATAAAAAGCTCGGTGTGTCCCGTTCCACGTTTGGGCTTATTACCGAACCCACGACTTGGGGGACGCTATAGCCACAGGAGGTGTGGACTCTCCTGCGTGCCTAACCATAAGCTAAAAGATTGATGGAAATTTTTTTCCCCAATCATTAGCCCAAAACTGGAATCATAGGCCATTCCCCGAGGTCAAGTGGTCGGTGACGTGTAAAAACTCCACCTCCAACATCGGTAGGGGATGAGGGAACTTCTTAGCCCCGCATCTCCCCGGTACTTCGTTCAAATTCTATGCAGAGGTGAACTAACCGGTTGCTTTCTGAGAGGCACATAGGTGCAATACTTATAGACCACTCGAAAATTCCGTTTTAGTCTCACGACTTTGTACAAAATGAACGTTCCCTTTGCCGGTATTCTGTGCAAATTTCCCCCAATGACTTCTTTAGACACAACTTTGAACTAAAGCGCTTGTCAGGATTCTTAATTTGGGAACGGTCAAGCTGTATACCTTCATGGGCATGGTAACGCTGAATATAAGCCGTTTTTTCATCTTCGGTATCGACCCATCCCGGATATCCTGATGCTTCTATCTTATCCTTCGAAAAAGCGTTTATATATGGTGTGAAAAATTTGGGTAACTTCTGAAACCTCCACACCTCATGTATCTTCAATATTCTGTACCCATGGCGAACGGCTAGGTCCAGCTCAGGGCTTGTACATACACTTCTGACCTTACGCTGGTTGGTTGTATGGTTACAATCACCGTTGTTCTCCTCTGCGCACTTCACGCACAGGGGAAACATTAGTTTGTGATCTATAATGACAGGTAAGATCGGCATCCATAAATAGCGAGGGGGAAGCACGTCAACGAAAGAGAGTCCAAAGTAGCGCTCATTCGAGTTAGCTGAAAACTCCTCGATGGTTGGTATGGTGGGACCCACCAGTTTTTCAGGCGTACCTAAGGGGTACGGATTGTTCTTCATCACGTAGGGGTATAAAGAACAGAAGTCGTAGTAATGGAGTTTCACGCCCTCTGTAGGCGGAAAGTATAGTTTGAATGGGTTTGATGCCCACCAAACAAGCTGTCACAGCATTTGAGGGGTCCAGCACCATTGAAACTTTGACGGCTCTTATTTCTTCAGGGTATTGGTCATCTGTTTCCATCTGTGCATCATACTCATGCTCCCACACGATCTTGTGGGTGAACTGGCAGCCTATAAGTTGATCGCGGTTACGGGTCCATGCGAGGCTGTCGGCGGGGGATCTTCCATGGAGGTCCTCTGTGAGGGCACACTCAACGCGTGGGCATCCATGCCACCAGCAGCCGTTAAAGGAATATACAGTCTTCTCACCAGTGGTTGGATCCTCACTTAGGCCATCAACCCAAAAAACACGACCATTGACCTTAAAGGGTACTTCACCCGTGTTGAAGGCATGTTTTATGTATACCCCGTCTGTTGCTGTATGTGTATGAGCCAGTAAATAGCCTTGCGCCCATAGCTGCGGGAGTTGTTTATGTGAATGATTGCTAAGTTGTCTTTAGGCATGAAGTTATTCTTGAACACTGTAAAACATAATGAGGCGATCGTGGTCGCGACTTGCAGCGGATCGCGTTTCAAACGGGCTAGGTACATTAGGGTGGAGTGAAAAATATTTTTTTTTAATTTCAAAATGCTTGGGATCGGGAAAGTTGCGTATTTATGTGAAACGTATCTGTGTGAAATTTTTGTAATCGTACGGCTATAATTAAATTGTACACACTGAACTCAAATTTTTAAAAAATTGGCAAAATTACTAAATTTTCGCCATTTTTATTTTCAGTTATTTTTGAACACCTACTGTGTACATTGTACATGGTACATCCTTCTAAAGGCCTGGAAACATACCCTAAGCACACGCACATCATTCACGCAATAACGTTCACATTCATCAGCTATATCGTATGGACTACCTTCATTAAAACTGTTGTAGGAGCAGTCAAAATCTTCACACTCACTATCTCTCATGTTGGTGTTGTTTAAGTAATGTTTGGTTGGAGGTAGTCGTACGTAATTAAAAGTTTCGTTAGTGAGGAATGTGTAAGGGTAATTTCCTTTCCCTTTTGAAACTTCTGCAGCTACGCCCATGACCTTGGGTAGCTTTGCTAATTTAAAAGGTGTGAACATCAAGATGTCTTTAAACTGTACATTACCTTTAATCTGCATCTGTATTAGTTTGTTGCTTCTTTTCAAGGGATCACTTGTAAATATCGCAGACGACTCGTGTTCAAGCAACTCCTTATAAAGGAACTGGGTGTCAAATTTCTCCCCGTTATGGGCAAGAATATACACAGTTATTTTTTTGAACTTGTCCGCTAATTTGACAATATAGGATACAAAGACTTTCACAAGGCTGCTGTGTGCAGTCGTTTTAATTTTAGCCGTTTTCCACATTTGTGGCACTCGTCACACTCGATCTCCACGCACTCATCACAGATAGACTAACTTGCGAGTAAATGTGGAATAACCTCTTTCGTTTCAGCTTTCGTGTGTTTCTTCTCGCAGTACACGGTTATACATGGGCTATTTTTAGGCTTAGCATCTTTCATATAACATACATGCTTCACTCCATCCGCTTTATATTTTACATGACATGTAGAACAGTAAATTTCATCGCATTTATGTTTGAAATTCCCAAAATTATCCATTATGTGAAACATACCGCACTTACAAATCCTCATTTTCCTACACGTGCCAATTGATTTATGGAGTTCAAAGCATTTATTATTGAAAAATGTACGTCTACACACATTACATTCCATCTTCTCGGTTTCAACTACACGACTTTCACATTTGGGGCTTTTACAGTGCTCACATACCATGTAGCTATCCTTACAATGTTTCACCATATCATCAGCAAACTCGAGACATCCCTTATACAAATCATGATGACTTCCATATTTTCAACTTTTACCATAACTGGCGGATAGAGCCCTTATGTTACGGATGGGGAGATACGATGTTCTTGACAATCCTAAAATAAGTAGAGGTCTTGTACGATCTCTCACGCTGCTTTTAAAAACATACACAGTCCTACTACGATCATCCATTCCAAATACGACTATACGTGCATTCATTTCCTGCTCGGCACTTCTCAGTTCTTCAGGACCCATATTACACTCAAACTCAAGCTTGCAATCTGAATCCAGTTTAGGAGCACGCTGCACAACTGTAGGAAGCAAAATTTTTGGCGTCCATGTATTTAGCACAGTGAACATATGAGCTAAGACTATTGCTAAAAAGCCACAACCACGATCGACGTTTAAATGCTTTCTGTAAATAACCGGAGAATTTAAATTAGCAGTATAAGGTGTGGCACTATGACCCACAACCCGGAACACTCTGTCAATATCTACCATGATGTTGTTCATATTGAAGGCTGTACTACTTTCAGAGGCCTGCATTATACGGCCCAAGATATATTCTATGTCTACAGCCGCCAAACGTCTGAACGGTATTACTACCCAAAAATCATCTACGTCCCCGTCATCTGACCCGAACCTCAAGGACAACCTCGTCCGGACTTCACGTTCATCGCTGTTCTGAAGGGCAAACTCCACAATACGTTCAACTACGCGCGCAGTCCGTTGGTATACAGGGATCCAGGGTCAACTCTGACCACGTACCGATTTCTAGTCAGGGCAGGGTTGGGGGTAGCGGTGCGCACCAACTCGATTGTTATACCGTCCTCCACAGTATGAGAAGCTGCTGTGGAGGAAGTACCCAGAACTGGACAGGGAATAATGGATCACATTTGAGGAAGGTACTATTGTGGGGGTTGTGTCGTAAGACGTAGAGGGTGGGCTCTATTACTGGGGGTCTAAGAACCGGCGCAATACTGGCACGCTTTATACCTGACGTGGAGGGTTCTTCATCATGCTTCCGCTCTGAACTGTCGCATGCTACAGGTGTCGCTGTTGAGGGTTCGTCAGAGGGGAAGGATTCTGTGGCTACACGGCCATCGGGTTCATATGTAATATCGATGAAGGGGGAGGGACTGTACAACGTCGTCATTTACGGTTCTGTAGAAGAAGAAAAACAAGAATATAAGGAGCAGCACTCAAAATTTTTAATATTTTGTAAATGACCCACTTAGCGGTGTGACGTGTTAGAGATGGAATCTGTAGAAAAATTCAGGTTCACAAGCCCCGCCACATGTATTATATCTCGCCCTACCGCATGTGGAAAAACTATTCATGCTTAAAATCATAAAAGATAAGGGGGAGATGTTCTTAAAATTTGTGCATAAAGTAATATGGTGCTGTTCTATATATCAGTCAGTGTTCAACGAGTACCAAGATGAAATTTTGTTCTACAAAGATGTATATGACGTTAATTCGTTAAAAGGTAATAAATATACAGTTATTGTAATTGACGATCTCATATTGTAAATGAATAAAACTTTCGCCGAGACATTTGCAGTGTTCTCCCACCATCTCAACATAAGCGTATTCTTCACCAACCAGAATCTATTTTTCAGAAATAGATACATGCACGATGTATCGTTAAATACACAATATCTCGTCTTATTCGCACAACGTAGAGATGTGTCACAAATTGGGGTATTAGCCAATCAAATGTTCCCGAATCAGCGTAAGGAGTTTTTGGAAGTTTATAAAGAAGCCACAAGTCAGCGTTATGGATATTTGCATTGTGACCTTCACCCACGAAACACGTTTAGGGAGCTTCTATGAACGAACATATTCCCAAACGAACCTGAAACGGCGTATATTCCAGAATGACAAATAGGCTGAAGAAATATCGTGAATTAATAAAACTCTATCAACTATTGCCCCGGGCACTGCAACAGATGTTTGTTAAAACTATCGACTCATTTTTAAAATGCATCTGTGAAATCTTCCTTAATGCTATAAAATGTAATGTGCCAATGAAACCCCCTCAGAAGGCTCGCTTACGTGCGCTCGCTCCTAAAAGTCAAACTGTGGGGAAGAAAAAGCGATTTATTGTAATAAGAGGGGGATCATTCCTCCCCATCTTATTTTCAGTTTTGGGGCCCTTACTGACTAAATTAATATAATGAAGAAGGTGGTAGTGATTCCGCACGAGGTATAAGCTTCATTGCAAAGTTCAAAGATTCCAGACACTGCTCTAGAACCCCATAAAAGTAGGCTTAAAAGAATGGAAAGCGAGTTGCTAGCCCTATTAAACAGTGGAAAGTCACCTGATGAGAAAAGGATCTTGTACCAAGAGGCTTTGCAGAAATTTTTTCATGAGTACAAAGATTATAAGAATCCGACAGAGCTCTCCGTTGTTATTCGGCACAGCCCGAGCAACCCTAAGCATGGCGACACAGGACCTGGGCCCGACGTTGGAGATGACCAACCAAAGAATAACGTATCACAACACATCGAACATGTATTTAAAGGCAGTCTCCCACATACATTGAGGAATAAAGGCTTAAGCCTTCATAATCTATTGAGGGAGGACCCCATCATACAGTTGGCCAATACAGGTGAGGTCATTGTTGAAGGAACAAGGGTACAAGGATCCAATATCGTTGACATTGTCCATGATCCGGTGAGAAAGGGGGACAGGCCCTCACCAATAGGATGGAAGCATATTAAAGCAAGACTACAACAAATAAATGTCCCAAAACATTGATAGGTAATCTGAATAGGTTAAAAGACTTGGATCAAGTCTCACATGAATCACAAGACGATGTAAATAGGATTATGGAGTGGACAGATAAGTGGCAGATGCAATTTAACGTAGACAAATGTAAAGTTTTGCATATAGGTTCTCGCAACAATAATTACACGTACACGACGGATGATAGGGAGTTAGCGAGCGATGATGAGGAAGTAGATTTAGGCGTACGCGTATCTAAAGATTTAAAGGTTAGGAACCAATGCCTGGAGTATTGCGCAAAAGCTAATAGGATATTAGGCTTCATAGCGCGTAATTTCGAATTTAAATCGAAGGATATTATATTGCCCCTTTACAAGTCCCTAGTCAGGCCTCATTTAGAATATGCCGTTCAGTTATGGTGCCCGTACTTGCGTGAGGATATTGATAGGTTAGAAAGGGTTCAGCGTCGTGCCACGAAACTTATTCCGTCATTGCGCAACAAGCCTTCTGAAGATAGGATTAAAGAGCTAGACCTGTATTCACTCGAAACTAGGAGATTAAGGGGGGAGCTTATTGAAGTTTTCAAAATCGTTAATAACATCGATAATGTAAATTTTGACAAATTGTTCACTTTCGATAATAGTAATACTCGTAATAACGGATTTAAGTTGCGTGGCAGACGTATCATAACTAATATCGCTAAAAACTTATTTACGTTTAAAGTAATTGATAAATGGAATAATCTTCCCGCGCCAGTCGTTCACTCTACCAGCGTTAATATGTTTAAGAACCGTCTTGACAGACATTTTAAAAATATTAACGTTGTTTAAAATAAAAAAAATAGTAACAGGAGCTCTGGGGGTGGTGGACGAGGATGAGTCTGTTGACGATTAATGCCAGCTTATGACATGCCAGCGTGTGATGCCAGCAATAAAAAAAAAAAAATTAGACTAACATGAACGTAGATGTAGCTCGTAGCGTAAACTAACCCACTTTTTGTTTAACTCTACCTACTTTTTTTTTCTTATCCTTTCTTTACTTTGCATGTCTGTAACTCTTTTCTTGCATGTTTGTAGTTTGCATGGTATGACAGTGAGTTAAGACTGTGTTTGCATGGTTTATAAGTGTTCTTATTTTACTTCTTTTCATCTTTCACCCCTCTCCTATTCTCTCCGACTATTTTTCTGACTTGTCGGCAGTGGCCGGCGGATGATGATGGTGAGTCTTTTTTCTCTTTTTCTGAATGAATGTTAACCCACGAGTGATAGGTGTTCCTCCTTACTTAACCCATTATTCTCTTCTCTTCTCTTAACCCACTACTCTTTCCTTTCTCTCGGGTTAACCTTAGAGTGGATCTTAGGGTCTTTGTAAGCCTTAGCTTCTGTAGATCATCATCATCATCATCACGAACGTAGCTGTAGCTCGTAGCGTAAACTTACCCACTTTTTGTTTAACTTTACCTACTTTTTTTCTTATCCTCTCCTTACTTTGCATGTCTGTAACTCTCTTTTCTTGCATGTTTGTAGTTTGCATGGTATGACAGTGAGTTAAGACTGTTTGCATGGTTTGTAAGCATTCTTATTTTACTTCTTTTCATCTTTCACCCCTCTCCTATTCTCTCCGACTACTTTTCTGACTTGTCGGCAGTGGCCGGCGGATGATGATGGTGAGTCTTTTTTCTCTTTTTCTGAATGAATGTTAACCCACGAGTGATAGGTGTTGCTACTTACTTAACCCCTTATTCTCTTCTCTTAACCCCCTACTCTTTCCTTTCTCTCGGGCTAACCTTAGAGTGGATCTTAGGGTCTTTGTTAGCCTTAGCTTCTGTAGATCTGTAGAACTGAGTACGCCATCGCCCCCAGCAGCAGCGTCTCTGAGGAGGAGAAAGAAGAGAACAAACGACCAACCTTATCCACGTGTCTCAAAATACGCAAATGGCTAACATATTAAGTAAACGCTATTATGACATTTCTAACCCCGCCTCCTATGGCAGCGTTAATAGACTGTACAGAGGTGTTTACCGAGTAGGGAAAAAAGATGTTGAGAGGTTTTTGCGGGAGCAGGATGCTTGTCGGTGAGAAATAGGTTTAAAACAGCCAAGACAACAGCGCCTTCGATTGACTATTTGGCAAGCGGATTTAACAGACATTTAAAAATAGTCAGTATATATTGTAATGATGGCTATCGCTACATCCTTTTCATAATAGATGTGTTCTCTAGATACCTGTGGTTAATTCCCCTGAAAAATAAATCTCCTGTATCAGTTGCTAAAGCTACCAAAACGCTGATGTTGAAAGAAAATAGGATTCCAGGATATTTTTGCACGGATATGGGGAAAGAATTTATAGGTCGCGCTTTCCAGAACATGCTGACAGAGTTTAATATCAGTTACTACACTAGCAGTTCTATACATAAGGCCTCTTTAGCTGAAAGAGTTCAACGTACCATAAAAGAACGCATGCATCGCTATTTTACAAATAAAAACACATACAGATATATAAACGTTCTCTGGTCATAGTCGTCGTCATACAACCGTTCACACCACCGTACGATTGGCACAACACCTAACGAAGTTTTAGAAAGAGGTACGCGTCCAGAGGTGAGAAGAGATGGAGCACCGCCACCACACTCTACACATTTCAAAATCAATGATTATGTAAGGCTATCACGTTCGGGAAATAAATTCGCGAAGGGATTTGAGCAAGGATGGACACGTGAGATTTTTAAAGTTAGTGCTATGAGACCTAAAGGCGAGATAATGATGTATTACGTTGAAGATTTGAATGGGGAAGAGATCGCTGGAGGCTTTTACCGCGAGGAGTTGCAGAAAGTGACATTTAATTTAGGAAAAAGTGTTTAAAATTGAAAAAATTTTAGGCAGCAAAGGTTCAGGAAAGAGAAAAATGTACCTGGTGAAATGGCTGGGTTACCCAGAAAGCTTCAACACCTATATAAAAGCTGCTGCAATAATGAAGCTTAAATAGTATGCAACATGGCGCCTAGCCACTTCTATGTCACACTCCCGTCCTCTTCTTCTCTCTCTGTACATCCTAACAACACCCTGCCAACTTTGTGACAGAACTCCACGGACCCATTGAATTGGAGCGTGATTCGTATGAGGTGGGTTTATGTGAACTCCAGTTAGTCACCAAATTTTTAACTCTTGAAAATGAGCAAATCATATTTCTGATCCTTAGAAGAATCGATGAGTGCGAAAAATTAGACATAACCTTAGACAATACTATGCGATCAGTCCTGTTCGGTGAGGTGCAGTACTATAGCACAAATGTATCGCTAGGAATCGGCCATTATGACAGCCATGGACATTGTGACGGGGTTAAACAAGACTTGAAAAGTCGTACCTGACAAACGATTTACTTTTTGAAGTCGTAAAAATAGACACGCCCGCATGCACATTAAAGTTAAAATCATCGCTTAGTAGAAATATTAAAGATTAAGAGTTGTTCACAATTGTGGCTGAGGACCGATATAGCGCAGCTCTCCAAAGAGATACCTTTCACGAGACACAGCACGACTTGTCCAGCTTAAAGTGTCAGTTGAAGATGGAGAAATTGGGTGAAAGCACTCCATCCCCAGACGCGTGCTATATTTACAGCAATATCATAGAACATCAATTTGTTGGGGACACCCAGGCGCTCCTGCTGCATTGCACACATCCCCAACCATACAGGGAAAAGTTTGAGCGTTACATATGACAAGCCCCATTATGTGAATGTTGCGACTAATCTATTAACCAACATCTCGATATATATAAGAACGATTGAGGGAAAAAATTTCCCATTCGGTGATGGGAGCTTAACAGTGAAGCTACACTTTCGTCGGTTATAATGACCCGAAGGCCATTCACAGTCTATCGAGGGGTGAGATATCAGCGTGGGAGTGGGCTTGGATCCATTTTTTCAACCATACTACGCACTGCTGTCCCACTGTTGAAGAGGGGTGCTAGATACCTAGGGAGGAAGGCGTTACAATCAGGTTTTAACGCGGCAGAAGACATAATGGGTGGAACTAAACCTAAAGAAGCTCTAAAAAACATTTAAAACGTACACGGGACGAAATCATCAAAGATGCAAAGAGAAAAATGCGTGGTGGCGGAAAGAAGAGAGCTGCCAGAAAGAAGGGGTTACCATCACGTGGCGCTAAACGTAAGAGGAAATAAAAAAGAAGTGCTCTAAGCGTATGAAGCCTATGGCTGATCATTTTTTTAACTGATATAAGCTGAGGACACTACTCTCACGAATCATAGGCTGATTAATAGTTGACGAAAGAGGTGGTACTATTTATGACTCGTCATGGCGCGTTTCATCCATCCGTGTAGTTCACAATGCTGTAAATCAGAACTGTCCCTCTTTGATATGCCCCCACTGAGGTCTCTATTGAACACAGTGACTTTATTACAATTAACCCATTAAACACCGAGTGCCTCTATAGAATTCGTGATACCCAGCTCAGGCCCATACACTTTTGACCCGAGGTGCATGCACATGTACGCTAAACTGCGTATAGCCCATTCAGATGGAATGGGCTGCGATGATAGTTACTCTGCATACCCTGAAACCAACTTTCTGCATTCCATATTCAGCCAGTGGAAGGTGTATTTAAATCAGGTTAACATCTCGGCAGGAACGGGGTGTTTTCACCTACGAGCCCATCAGGAAAATGTCCTCAGCTTTTCAAAAGAAGCGAAGGATACCTTTTTAACCGCCGAGGGCTATTACCAGACTAAAGATGAAAGTGGTATAAAGATAAATTTAAAAATTCTAAGAAAAGACATACGAGTGTTTTGGACGCCTGCGTTTCCAGGAGAAACTGTTTATAAACGGCATCGATCTGAAACTAAAGCTGAACCGCACGAGTCCTGAGATCTTCATAAATCTGGGGTCTAATCAAGAAGAGTGCGGGAAACCCGTTGTGATTCACATAATGGAAGCGTATTTGCGTGTACGCCGTGTGAAACTAAGTTCACCAAAACAAATAGAAATTGATAAAGACTTAATACACGCCACAGTAAACTACCCAATTAACAAGGTACAGATCAAACTAAATACGGTGCCCGCCGGTTTGGCCTCGAAGCAACTAGAAAACGTGGCCCTTGGAGTTCTAACTAAAAGGATATTAACTGGAATGCAGGACCACGCCTCGACGAATGGAAAATATAAAAAGAGTGCCTTTCAATTCGAGAATTTCGTCCTTAAAAGTGACTCTATACGTAAATGGCATCGCTTTGGGAGGGACTATGATTACGGACTATTCATCAGACGCTTTGTTCCCGCTCTGCGCGAGAGCTTATAGCAGTCTGGCTCATAATGCAGGTGCATCTGACGTGCTTGGGTTAGGCGTAACGCAGAAAGAGTTTTCTCGAAGAATTTAACATTTATTCATTTGATATTACCCCTGACTTGTCTGCTACTATAAATACGCACTTAAGTCCACAACAGAGTGGGAATATCTCAGTCAGGTTCGAATTTGCCAACCCTATAGACGCGCCTATTAGTGTACTCGTGTACCTCGAATCACAAGCACTAATAGAAGTTGACCTTTTCAGGAACGTGGTCACAAACTTTTAAAATGGACGCGAACACACTCCAGAAAGTAATGAAAAGTGATCGAATCACACCCTCCAAATTTGTCGGCGTGTTTGCGAAAATGAAATATTGAAATTACCAACTACGAGAAAATGGTACGGGATTATCGTGAACACCGACACTGTGGGGAGTGAGGGGATTCATTGGTTTGCAGTCTATTTTAAAAATAGGGAAAGAATGTACTATTTTGATTCACTCGGCACTCAGCCCTGGAATGATCCTGTTATAGTAAAATTAATCGATGAGATACATGTACCTGAGATTGTATGGAACCCGTACCGCTTTCAAGGATATCATAGTAACACGTGCGGCATGTATTGCATTTCATTTCTCATGCACATTTCACGTGGGAAGAATTTATAAATTTTTAAAAAATTCGATTTGT
>JAJOZX010002392.1:487500-688355 GCA_023014485.1 Bathynomus jamesi
TCCGCCGGCCACTGCCGACAATCCGAAAAGAAGTAAAATAAGAACGCTTCCAAACCATGGAAATACAGTCTTAACTCAAAGAAACATTGTCATACCATGCAAACTACAGACATGCAAGTAAAGACAGGATGAGAAAAGAACAAAAAAAAATATGAAGCGTATACAAAAGTGAGTTAGTTTACGCTATGAGCTACATCTAAGTTCGGGTTAGTCAAAACTTTTTTTTTAATAATATGATTTTATTGCTGGCATATCACACGCTGGCATTAATCGTCAACAGACTTATCCTCGACCATTACCTCCAGAGCTCCTGTTGCTAATTGTTTTATTATTTTAAACGACGTTAATATTTTTAAAATGCCTATCTAAACGGTTTTTAAACATATTAACGCTGGTAGAGTTCACGACGGACGCAGGAAGATTATTCCATTTATCAATTACTTTAAACGTAAAAAAGATTTAGCGATGTTAGTAATGAAACGTCTGCCACGTAATTTAAATCCATTATTACGAGTATTACTTTTATCGAAACTGAACAATTTGTCAAAATTTACATTATCGATTTCATTAACGATTTTGAAAACTTCAATAAGCTCCTCCCTAAATCTCCTAGTTTCGAGTGAATGCAAGTCTAACTCTTTAATCCAATCTTCGTAAGACTTATTGCCTCATGACGGAATTAGTTTCGTGGCACGTCGCTGAACCCTTTCAGGCACTGATTCCTAACTTTTAAATCCTTAGATACCGCGTACGCCTAAATCTACTTCCTCGTCAACGCTCGCTAACTGTCTATCGTCCAACGCGTACGTGTAATTATTGTTACGAGAACCTATGTGCAAAACTTTACATTTGTTTACGTTAAATTGCATCTGCCACTTATCCGTCCACTCCATAATCGTATTTACATCGTCTCTGAGCCTATTTCTATCGTCCACGTTAAGAACTTTACCGCCTATTTTAGTATAGTCCGCGAATTTTGACACGTTACTGGTCAAGCCGACATCTTTGTCATTAATTTAGATTACAAATAGCAATGCGCCTAACACTGAACCCTCTGAGACACCGCTACCTACATCCACCCGCCCGAATTCCCTACCATTAACAACAACCCTGTTTCCTGGCACGAAGCCATTCCTCCCACCAGTTAGTTACCATGCGCTTTAACCTTCGCAATTAATCTTCTATGCAGAACTGTATCGAACGTTTTTTTAAAGTCTAAATAAATAACGTCAGCCGCTCTATGCCTATCGTATTCGCGCACTATTTCATTATAAAACTCTAACAAATTAGTTAAACAAGATTTATGGCGTCGAAACCTATGCTGACTACTGTTAATCAAATCACGACTTTCTAAGTGATCGACGATATGATCCCTAACTACGGATTCGAAAAGTTGACCGACAATTGACGTTAAGCTAATACGCCTATAATTGCTAGCTACTGTGCGGTCGCCTTTTTTAAAAATGAGCGTAACGTTAGCTAATTTGAAGTCTTCAGGGATAACCCCCGCTTCCAGTGATTAATTGATTAATTAAAAAATTTTGTTAAGAGGCCTACAATAACGTTTTTCAAATCTTTCAAATGTTTAGGATGAAGCGCGTCAGGGCCTGGAGACTTGCTAACTTTTAGCTTATCGATACAATGCGGAATCTCACCCTCGTAAACTGTTATTTTATTCAAAATAGTCTCGCTACTAAATGGAATGATATCGTACACGTCGAGGGCATTATTTTCGTCTTCTACGGTAAAAACTGTTGCAAAAAAGTTCTTAAATATACCTGCCATCGCCTGAGCGTCGGAAGCCGTTAACGTCCACTAGAGGGACTATGTTATCTTTTATTGGCTTACGATTATTGACGTAGTCATAAAACTTTTTCGGATTATGTTTACTATCCGCAACTATAAGTATCTCTAAATTATGCTTAGCATTTCTAACAGATCTTTTAACCTGACTTCTAAGCTTGATATATCTATTGAAGTTAGCTACCGTGCCATTGCGCTAATTAAGTCTATACGTTCTGTTACGCTCTTTTATGAACTCACCTATTTCCTTAGTCCATCACTTGGGCCTATCATGATTTTTAGCGCGCTTGGGCCTGCGAGGAATAAACTCCCTTTCGATATTAAAAAAAAACTTTCTTTAAACGCCCCCCAATGAAAATTTGGGTCATTACCCATAAATAAATTATCCCAGTCCACTACTCTCATCCTGTTCGCTAAAGTATCAAAATTGGCCCTATGAAAATCAGGGACTTCTACTACGTTACTATCCTTACTGTTTTCTATCAATAGCTTAAACCTAATAATTTGGTGATCACTACATCCCAAACTCTCACCAACTTCCAAACCTTGAACTATATTTTCGTCGTTCATCATCACCACATCTAAAATATTGTCATCACGCGTTGGTTCGGTAACCATCTGTCGTAAAAAATTATCTTCCACATACTCAATCAGTCTCAAACCCTCATCATTACCAGTAAAAGTCTAGTATTTAACGTTAGGATGGTTAAAGTCTCCGACAATTATACTATCACGATTATTAATAAAGTTAACAAGAAGTGTGTAAAATCTAGTATCGGTATCGAGGAGTTGATCGGGAGGTCTAAAAACAACAATGAAATTAAAGCTAATACTACGCGCCCAAACTTCAACGGATATCGCATGAATTGCTGCCGGAAAATCTATCTTAACCTCGATAGCCCAAAGGGAATTACAAATATACAACAAAACGCCGCCACCAATCCTATGTAACCTATCATTAGTAAAAAGTTTAAAACACGCTATATCAAGTTCCTCCAACAAGTCCCGAGTCGCGGTATTTAACGACGTTTTAGTTATAGCAACTATATCGTAGTTCCAGAAATAAATTATCGTCTTAAATTCGTTCACTTTATTTCTAATACTACGTGCTTTACGGTAAAAGACGTTTAAATTACTTTTTACCACGGATCGGCGTTTTAAACTATTTTTCACGTCGGGCTGGCGTTTCCCGGACCCACAACGTTTAAAGAGAGCTTCGACCTTTACAGCTTTCGAACGTTCTCATCGATTAACCTACGTAGCCTAGCATTCCTTATTTCATTGAAATGCACCCCCATGTTTTATGAAAAGGCTAGGATCACTAAATTCTGACCACAGTTTTAAGAAGGGTACATTTTCCTGAGCACAAATCTCTTCTAGCTTAGTGCTCAAGAATATTGTTTTCGACATAATCCTAAGACCTAAACCGTGCCTAGCGGCAATACCTAGAACTAAGGACCTGTCTGACCTTGCCTTCAGGGACCTAATTAAGCCCCTGTATCTCTCCAAAAGGTCAGGTACTCTTGTATCTGGCCTATACGAGTCGTTGCCCCTACCATCGTCACCGACATCGAGTGACAGGAGGTAACATCAATCCTATCTACTTTGTCTCTAATTCTGTCAACCCTGGCCCCTGGTATACAGACCCTTCTCCTCTTGGTTGGATTCCGTTCAACGAACTCCTTATCCTTATGACGCACTAAGGAGTCCCCAATTAAAATCGTTTCCCCCTGGTTCACATCCCTATCCAACTGTGCGAAAGGATTCGAAACCTCGATAGGGGGGGGGAATCCTATCATCTAACGTACGTGGCGTAGCTCCACCCTTAACTACTCTAAATCTCTTCCCGTCTACTAATCTCGGGCCTGCCTTAACCCCTTCTTCAAATATATCTAACCTTCCCGATAAGTTACCTATACTAGAAACTAGTTCCTAACCTCACCCTTCAACTTACTAACGTCTACAACGTTAGTATAGGTTCGGCCTTCGTCAACTGTAAGCCTACCCTGTCCTCATCAAGCGTTGCAAGTCTTTCCGTCACCTCGCGTACACTACATTTTAAATCCACTATCTCTTCACTCAACTCGCAAAAGAAACAAACCGACCTCTCGGTAATCGCCATAGAACCGCCGTTAGGATCTTTAAATTCAGTATACCACCGATTAACGCCACACCTAGCACACGACGCTTTCTATGTACGACGGCATCGCTCAAGTTAAAGTAGTTAACGTTTATATCCATGCATGTTCTAAGTAGGAAGCGAATTTATTACTGATATTGTTTTAGATGGTCAGGGTGACAATGTTTTTGATAACTTTTCTCCACAGGATCCTAATTGTTTTGAGTTTACTTTGGCCGTGCCGCCTCGTTTAATTGGTCATAAAGATGACCCTGTTTTTGATTCTTTTGGTCATGATGACCGTCATTTTGTTTCAGATGATGTTTTTTCTGCTTCAGTTGCAGTTGGGGCAGATGCCCTACAAGTTCCTGTAGGTGAGTCAGTTTTTACGAATGTTTGTAATTAGTTTGATAATGATTGTGATGTATATGATGACAGTAATAATGTAGTAAAAAATCGATCATGTCCGAATGACTTTTAAAATTACTATGGTGAGGAACATACCGTCCCTCCGTTTTGTTTTAACTCCTTTAATTTTTGTTCTGAGCAGTGTGACAAACAATTTTTTCCTAAAGAGCAAAGTGCTCAGTCTAGGGTGGAGCGAATTTTTTTTCTTTTGGATCTATTTCTCCATAGGTACAAAAGTTGTATAATGATGTCTATAATAACTCTGCCAAATATTGTTCAATTTGGTATTCATTTACTGGTTCCGCAAGGAGCAAGTATATTTTGTTATTTATGCAAAAGTATTAATGTCCAGACACTGATCACATCTTACAAAGCAAATCGTAAAATTTAATGGGGTCTGCTCTTTTGCTAGAAAAAACAACAACTTATATATAAAATATGTCGTATTTTCATACTAAAATATTGTACCAGTTGGCAACTCACAGTTAAAAGCTGTTGATGTTGTAGACAGGTCTTAGTTGCGGAGTGGACGTTGAGAAGAGAGGTAGTGTCGTTATATATACAATAAAATTTTATAATTATTTTATTTGATAAAATTAAAATAGAATAGAATAGAATAGAATAGAATAACCTTTATTAATAATAAAATAAATACAGTAGTCTTTTTACAACTTACAATTTTTACAATGACATAAATAATTGTGAAGCTCGACTATTTATTTTTTTTTATTTTTAATTTGGCCCTTAAGCTTTAGGCTTTACTGGGCTCTCATTAAAAATAAGCAGCTAGCCGTTATAAATTAATAATAATAAAATAAATAAATAAGTAAATAAGTATTATTAATAGTTAAAGCCTGTATTTCAATATTAAACAATATTAATGGACAATATAAAACATTATTAGTGGACATTAATCCAAGATTTTTGTTAGTATCCCATTATTAATCGGGATTTTAACTTGGTTTTAAACAAATTTACATTCGCAATATTTTTTATATCGGCATGCAAGTCATTCCATAGTTTCAATCCAATGAAAATGGGTAGTTTTTGAGATGAAGACAATCTAAATTGAGGTATAACAATCTTTGATCTATTTCTGGTCTGATACGGGTGGATTTCTTGATGAGTTACAAAATATCTATTTACCCATTGCAAATTAATGATTTTGCTCTTACACTTGTAAATACAGTAAAAATAAAATGTGCCAGTTTGGTTATATCATTGAGCTTTAGTAGGTTTAGCTCTTTAAATAATGCACTAGAGTGATCAAGGAAATCAGCATCAGATAATAACCTTATTGCTCGTTTTTGGATGACAAAGATACCATTTAATGCGTTGTTAGCGGAGTTTCCCCAAACAAGGGTGCAGTATGTTATATAAGGAAGAACAAGAGTATGATAAAGAGTCAATAAAACTTGTTTAGGGACTACATTTCTAAGTTTAAGCATTATAGCAACGCTCCTTGAGTTCATCAAGATATACATTTCTTTTATTAGTAAAAATCATGAAATTTGTTTTACTGGTATTTAGGAAGAGTTTATTCGTGGTCAACCATTTCATTACACTGATGAATTCTGAATGAAATATATTCTTAGCTGTATTAACATCTTTGCAAGAAAAGGAGAGAGTTGTATCATCTGCAAACATTATGAAGTTCAGTATATCAGATGAACGTGGAAGGTCATTTATATATAATAAAAATAACAGTGGACCCAGCACTGAGCCCTGTGGCACACCATGTTTGACAAGCGCTTTAGTGGAGCAAACCTTATTTACTGATACAAAATTATATCTATCGGACAAATAACTTTTAAACCAATCACTGATTGCCCCTCTAAAGCCGTAACAATACAATTTATTAAGTAGAATATTATGGTCTATTACATCAAACGCCTTACTCAAATCCATAAATATTGACATCATTATTTCTTTGTTCTCCTTAGCTATATTTACATTTTCCATAAGATTTAAAATAGCCATTTCCGTTGTTCTATTATTACAGAAGCCATATTGATTTGGAGATAATAAATTGTAAGATTCTAAATATCGCTGCATTCTACTTTTTACAATTTTTTCGAAAACTTTGCTGAACACAGATAATGAACACACCGGCCTGTAATTTGTTGCTAGTGTAGGATCACCCCGTTTAAAAAGGGGTGTTATACAACCAGTTTTTAGCATTGATGGGAATATTCCTTTGGAAATACTGTGATTGATAATTTTAGCCAAAGTTACAGATATCTTATCTTTAACAAGTTTCAATATAGGTACAGGAATGTTATGAATGTTATTTTTTGTATTTTTTAATTTACCAATAATATTCTGGACCTCAGTAGAGGTAGCAGGAACAAAAGAAAATGAATTTAGTGGGCTGGGTGGCATATATTCTAGAGGTGAGTGATCATTATTTATTAATTGTGAGCGAAGCTTATCCGCTATTGAAGTAAAATGTGCATTTAAAGAGTCTGCAATAGCAGTATCATCAGTGATTTCTTTATTATCAACATTTAATTTCTCTATTGGATTTTTCTTATTTTGTTTTCCGAGAAGATTGTTTATGGTTGTCCAAGTGTTTTTCATGTCTCCTTTATGTTTGGAAAATTGATTGTTATAATAGTTATATTTTGCAATTTTGATTATTTTAGTTAATTTGTTTCTGTATTGAGTATATTGTATTTTTGGAATTTTGCTCTGCAATTGCAATTTGAATAATTTATCTCTATTCTTTATTGAAGTGATAATTCCTGGAGTGATCCATGGATTTGCGACCCTTTTGGGCGAAACTGTTTTTCTCCTTAAAGGAAAGCAAATATTAAAAATATGGAATAAGGTGTCATAGAAGAACTGAAACATATGATCTGGGTCATTTGAAGGTTCGTCACAGTCAAGTCGAGTATTTTCTACTGCCCCAATAAATTTTCTTTTGTTAACCTCTGAGAATATTCTGTAATCAATAGTTGTTTTGTCCGCAACCTGAACAATGTTATTGAAAATAGTGTAAGTAGGAAAATGATCATAATATTCATATTATCATATTAATATTATCATCTAACTAATATTATACTTTTTGCAGCACTGATTATGAATTATACAAGGCAAGCAAGAAAATAACAGCTATCGGCATTCTCACAGGCATCAGAATTTGATGCTAGGCCCTTTAAAATTAATATTTTGCCAACAATTTCGGATGTTATTTCGCATTACCAGTATGTAAGATTAGAAATGAAATCATTACCAACAAATGCTGAACCCAAAGTGACAGAGATAGCTGAGAAGGTTGCTTCTGATATTGCGAATATATGGGATAAAGCTTCAATGCCAATCATCTCCCATACCAGCTTGATAAGGAAAATACGAAAGTGTCATGACCGTACCAGAATTTGATGACGTCAATTAAAAGAGCTGGAACACCTACGTTTGAGAGTAAATGACAAAATTTTCTCAAGGGAATAGCTAAGTTGTTTGATGTAGCTGCTTGCCAATGTATTTCAATCTCAGCTTGCAAATGTGAGGCAGCTCGTAGAGTTCCTATTCCTGAAAGAAAATTTTTCATTGACCAGAAAACTCAACGAGGAGGAGGAGGAGTTGATTTACCACTGACAAAAAATGAACGCAAATTAACCAGTCGGAAGAGAACTGAAGATGAAGCAAACACAAATTAAACCATAGCATCTCTAAACTTTTCATCATATGAAACAAATAAAAATGAAAACTCTGACAATTCTGAAACTGAGATCACATTGCTAAGTAAAGCAATTAACCCTTCACCTATGACACATCAGATGAGAATTAGTATGCCTGTTTTGGCAAGAACCTGTGATAGATATGGTGTTTCGGATCGATCTGCAGCAGCTATTACTAATGCTGTGATGCAAGACCTTGGCATAATTCACAAAGAAAACATGTCCCAAGTTGTAGACAGGTCCAAGCTGAGAAGAGAGTGAAAAATGCAAAGGGCAGAAATGGAAAATTTTCCAACAGAAACACCGTGCAAGGGATTGTACTTCGATGGTCGAAGGGATAAGACACGAGCGAGGGTTAAACAAGGAGGGAAATATTATCTGAGAAGTAGCACTGAAGAGCACATTACTCTCATTCAAGAACCACAGTCAATTTTCTTAGGTCACACCACTCCACTGTCAGGCAGGAGCAAAGATATATTTAATTCCATTATCTCATTTCTGGAAGAAACTAATGTTAATACAGATACATTTATTGCTGTTGGTTGTGATGGCACAGTAACAAATACTGGGACTAAAGCAGGTGTGATTAGACTCTTAGAAGACCATTTCAGAAGACCTTTGCAATGGATGATATGTATGTTGCACATGAACGAACGTCCTCTACGATACCTTTTCCACCATCTCGATGGCCGTACACTGAACTAAATGCATTTATGGGTGAACTTGGCCAAGCAATAGCCACATGTGAACAACACAAAATTGTAAGATTTGACCCAATTCCTGTTGATTTAATACAGTGCTTAGAAAATACAGAGTTAAGCAATGACCAGAAATATTTGTGGCTGTATCATCTGGCAACTATTCGGAAGATCTTGAAAGACGTCAACCTGGTATGTAAGCCATTCAAGATGGCTGACAACTGCAAACAGAATTCTGCGTTTGTACATGGCAACCGAAAATCCTTCAAAGCCCCTTCTAACTCTGACGGAATTTGTTTGCAAGGTATGTGCTCCAAACTGGTTCAATATAAAAGTTAATTCTTCATCTACAGATGGTGCAAGAAATTTGTGGCAGATAATCCAGAGTTCCAGATACCTCTCAAAAAACTTGACAGCAGTTGTTGACCCTGTAATTCAGAGGAATGCTTATTGTGGTCACCCTTAAAATATACTGATTGCCCATCTTGCTGATAATCGAGATCATGTGAGAAAGTTGGCGCTTCGACGGATAATGGCTGCAAGAGCTGAAAAAAGCAGTCATACCAACATTAGGCATTTCATGGTTCCCAAACTGAATTTTTGTGCACCTGAATACTATGAATTAATCGATGACTGGCAAAGAGATGGAAGGCTGGAACATCCTCTAACCCAGCATGTCCCCAATGAGGAGCTGATACAGTTTGTAAATCAAGAAGGCGCCGCACCAAAATTAGAGTTTATAAACTACCTTGTCATACTCAAGCTGTTGAACGTGGAGTATGCCTTGTTACTGAAGCTTCTGCAGCAGTTTGCGGATCTAGGAACAGAGATGGGTTCATCCGCTCTCGTTTAAGATCAAGAAAAATAATACCTCATTTCAACACCAATTCAGATTGTGAATAAATTTTCTGACAATCCACCATGGTAGGGAGGTTCAGGTGGATTGGGTGAAACCCGATGTGCAATCACCTCCTCGTGGTGGGTTCTGGGTATATTCTTCCACATACTGGGTGAATATAGCAAAGAGTTGCACTCAAATACTGTATTTAAGAGTGCTTTAAAAAAAACATATATTACAAATATCCGATTTTATATTAAAATGTGTACATTTTTAAAGCTCTTGCAGAACCAGAAGATAAAAGTCTATGGGAAAAATATTTAAACAGAAAATTACTTCCATCAGTATGCAACTTTTCTCCCCCTGAAGAAAATGATAATCCGAAGGTTTTTATGAACACTACTTTTCACTCCATCCTAAACAACAAACTCAAAGAAAAACAAACAGGAACATTTAGGGAATTCATAACAACACTAAACCACTCCACAGATACATCCAGGCTATACAAGGCTATAAACAGCATTACCCACTCTAACAGCGGCATTCACACCTCATACGCGGCTATCTGTCACAGCCAAAATAATATCCCAACATACACACAACGAGCAAACATTCTAGTTAATAACTACGCAAAGATAAGTCACTTAAACAGAGACAACAACCAGAAACACGCAGACAGACAAACAGACAGGCACACGAAAACCTACAGACTCGACACGACCATTACACCCTTCAATACAGACCAGACCACCAAGATCATCAAAAACATTAAGAATTCGAAGGCTACTGGACCAGAAAACATATCTAACATACACCTTAAACACTTGGGCCCACAGGGAATACTAGCTCTCACAAATATCAGCATATATTCATACCAACACTGTATTATTCCTGACATATGGAAACAATGTAAAATTATTGCACTTCTCAAACCAAACAAAAATCTAACAGAACCAGCTTCCTATAGACCCATTACTTTACTATGCACACCTTCCAAAATAACAGAAAGACTAATCTTACAAATCACCAACCCACACATACCATTATCGCCTACTCAACATGGATTCAGACCTCACCACTCAACCACGTCATTACTCACTAACCTCACGCAGCACATCATGGATGGCATCAACTCCAGACGACCAGCTCAACGTACACTATTAGCAAAAATAGACATTAGTAAAGCATTTGATGCTATCCCACGCTTCCCTCTCTTAAACAAAATACTCAACACAAACATGCACAATAACACCAAAAGGTGGCTGAGCAACTATCTTTCAAGAAGATACTCACATGTCACACTTAATGGCAAGTCATCCAAAAACAAGCTTTTTCCGAACGAGGTCCCTCAAGGCTCTGTTCTCTCACCAACACTGTTCAACTTATACATGCATAACATTCTAACACCCATAGATAACAAGCTTACCTTATCATCATATGCAGATGACATCACTCTAACATCCACCCACAACAACATCGACACCGCTACAAATAACCTACAAACATACATAAACAGTATACAAGATTGGCTCACACACAATAGACCCAAAGTAGTGCCCACAAAATCAACCATCACCTTGCTAACAAGCAACACACAAGAACACCAGGTAACTCCACAGCTTACACTAAACAACACCAACATTCCACACACTCACAGGACCAAAATACTTGGGGTCACATACAACATCTTTATCTTTTGCAAACCACATTCAGGACATTAAAAACAAATGTACGTCAAAACTTAATACGCTTAGGGTACCAACAGGCACAAACTTTGAACACCAGCAGGAAACAACAACAATCATATACAAACAATATATTCGCTCAGTTATGGACTATGCTAGCCCATGCTGGGTACCCATTATCTCAAACACACACATAAACACCTTACAGACAATACAAAACAACGCACTTCGTATCATTACAGGATGCACTCAAACAACACCAATAGAACACCTGCACACAGAAACAAAAATACTGAAAGTTAGGGAACATTTAGACATGAGGGGAACACAATTAATGGCAGCAGCGACAACTAACTCACAACACCCTTGCCACTACATGTACAATCATGCACCAACACCTCGCACCATTAAGGTAACACCAGAGAGACATTATAACCAAATACTCCATTCCATACCACGCCCCACAGACATCACAGAGTACAGAAAACACACACACACACCTAACCTACAAAACTCTGACACGACTCGGTCCGAATGCGGTCCTAGGTGCGAAGCCGCCACCTATTAACAGGTCAGAGGTCAGTCTGATCAGATCGGATCTTGTTAACTTAGCACGATTCCGATGTGGACATCACCCCAACTTACAGACATAAAAACACAAACTAGACAACTCCACAGACGACACCTGCCACCTGTGCCAGGACACACCACAAACAATTGCCCACATTATGACAGACGGTACCGCTCTAAGACAACAACGAACACAACACAACATCACTAGTGCGCTGAACCTCTGGTCCACTCCGGAGAGGGCGATCGGTTACCTGCGTGCCGCCGGCTTGCTCGATCAGGCTGGGCTGATCGGCTGAACAACAACAACAAATCCTAGACTGCTCACGTAAAAACGTATTGCCAATTTGAGACATCATGTCTCCCCGATTGGTAACCCGATTCCTCTGATTGCAGTATTCCAAAATTTGGGGGTTTTCCCAACACCCCAACCCCAATTGAATCCAGTGTCAACCAGGGAAATGGTTCAAACATGGTTGACTCTTCTTTGTCTCCAGTCAAATCACTGTTTAACCACCTGTTTTCTTTAACTCAGGTTGGACCAGAAGCCAACCAGGAGCCTCTTTTGGTACTGCGGAACATTCCTCAGTATCATAACGTGATCGTTCCACCGATCACTCTTGTCTTTCTTCTTCGTACTTATGTTTTCGTCCTTCTTGCCTCCTACTTTGCGGATTTTTCCCTTTTGCTTTTCCTGGACCCCCTTCTGAAACCAGTAAAAGTTATTCTTCTTTATCCCGATACACCACCTCCTTTTTGAGTGAGCAAGGCTCGCATGGTCAGTCCACTGCTTCCCGGCATGTTGTGAATCCCTTTAACCGTATGACCAGCATGCCCTATCGCATGACAACCTAACCATGCGCCTAATTTATTTTGCTCTGTATGTTCGTGAAATTTACCCGTATGACCGAACATAACCTCAATTTAGGTTTTGTTTTTTTGTCTTAAGAGTATTATACGGAATCTATAACCCCATGTTTATTTCATTATAGTTCATAATTGATTTCTATTTTCAATTTGTATTCTTAATTTTTTTTATTAAATTAATCTTGAGTAATTGTCGTTAAATTGTTCACACCATTCTCATATTACTAATGACATAACTGTACCCTCACGACGAATTTCACTAAAACCTGTTCCCAACTATGCCCCGTTAAATGAAATTCAATTATCGTACTGTACTGATACTTCTGGTTAATATTAATGGTGATATACTGTTAATATATGTCTATGAATGTTATTAGTCGAATTTAATTCCGTGTCTAAATTCAATTTTTAATACCGCTTAATTTACTTTAATTAACTTAAAAATTTTCTAAGTGCGTTGTTTTTTAATTATTACTTTAATACATGCAACGGGTCTTTTCCGTTTGACACACATGGTTCGATTTTAATTCACTATTCATATCCTATTTTTATCATACAAACCTTATTCTAAAACCTTATTCTGAACTCTATTTAGTTGCGTGTAAGTGCTAACTATGATATTTACTCTAGATTATTTGAATTTATTTAATCTTGATAATTGTTACTTACTATAATAATCTTACTCGTGCATTTATTCAATTATTTTAACCAACCTCTAGGCTAATCTGTTCCTGAAAATTTCATAATTCACCAGTGACCACTAAGGATTTTGTTTTTCACGGGATGAAACGGTTACTCTCATATTCTACATACTACTGTACAGACCCACTCATCTACAGATGCTTATTAGTAATAAGCATCTGTAGATGAGTGGGTCTGTACAAAAGGGGAAGATGATTTATAATTGAAGTTATATGTAAGTGCGTATACGTATGTATAAATATGGGTAATAAGTTATCACCCATATTTATACATACGTATACGCACTTACGTATAACTTCAACTATAAATCCCTCTTCCCCTTTTGAGCATACCAACCACTTACATTCTGAACCTAATACATATCTGTGGCGGATCCAGGGGGGATTCGTGGGGTTTCGATCGAACCCCACTAAACCAGAACCACTCTAAACCAGAAAGCCCCGCTCCCAAAGCCAATTGACTGAACGTACAAGTTATTTTACAAACAACACTAAAAGCATGTAATATACCCTTTTGTTTCATTTGTTTCAGTTCGTTGGTCGACCCTGTGTCTTACTTTAATACTCAAAAGTCTAAAAAACAATATTCATTCAAAGTATTTGTTCAATGGAATTTTAGGTTTACAATGTCAAGAAGGGTTAAACAGCAACCAAGAATTGACCGATTTTTTGGTCCATCAAGTTTGGTCCATCCCACGTCAGTGGCAAGGTTAGTAACTGTATTGTAAACTAAAACTTGACTTTAAAAAGTACTTACAGTTACTGATCGATTGCTCATATTAAATTCATTGTCTCTCGTTTTAACAGTGATGAAGAAGGACAATCTACCCCGACTGCAAAGAGGATTCGCAGTAGCGCCAGTGATACTGGTAGGAACACATGTTGTACGACAAGCTGACTCACAGAAAAACATTTTTCTTGTTTTGATATATTTTATGGTTAAGACTAAAAACTAAAGTAAGCTAAAGCTTATTTCATTTTCTTAATATAATTATAATAGCTCCGCATTTTGTTTTTATTGCAGGTAACCCTTCTTGCTATATATCGGTACAAGATATTGATGTTGGTGTCCTGTTGCGTCAGAAAATTCCTGTCAGATCTCTGCAACAAGCTGAAAAGTTCAATGTCATAACTAACCATTTCAACCAGGAAAGGATTATTCTTTCCGCAGTGTTTATGAATGGTTGTAATCGGTCTTTTCAAAGCTCTTGGCAGCCTTGGCTGGTGTACAGCAAGGAATGCGATGGTGGTTTCTGTCTCCTATTTGCTACACGAGAAAACCTCGGTGCTCTCGTGAACAGTCCATTTACACGGTGGACAAAAGTAAGTATGGTGTGCGGTCAACGCGAGAACACCCTTTACCACGTAGATGCTATGGTCGCTTATGACAATTTCCTCGCCACAAGTCGAAATCCTGAAAAAAGTATCCAGGTGCAAATTGAAAGTCAACGTACCTACGCATAGTTACACAATGCACAAAAACAGAGAAGTTATCAAAAGTGTGACAAAAATTTTCCATCTTTGTGGCAAACAGTGCATTGCCTTAAGAGGTCACAGACGCAATTTTCTTGCCTTGCTGGAATTTCATGTCGATGCTGGTGATGAAATCTTGAAAAACCATTCAGCATCATGCTGCGTCAATGCAAGATATTCCAGTAAATCAATTCAAAACCAAATTATTGGTCTAATTAGGGATCAAATTAGGGATTGCATCATCAAGAAGATAAAAGAAGCAAAGTTTTTTCAGTTCTTTGCGATAAAGTGACAGACAATGCAAATCTTTAACAATTATCGCTTGTTTTGAGGTTTGTTGACAAGAATTGTATTATTCGCGAAGAATATTTCTAGATTTTAAAACCACTGAACACATAACTGGGCAATAGAGTGGAGTGAAATTTTTTTTTTTAAATTTCAAAACGCTTGGTGTTGGGAAAGTTGCGTATTTATGTGAAACGTAGTGTGAAATTTTTGTAATCGTACGGCTATAATTAAATTGTGCACACTAAACTCAAAGTTTTTAAAAACACAAAATTACTAAAATTTCGCCATTTTTATTTTCAGTTTTTTAAATTAAATTACAAAATTACAAAAATTTCACACAGAACGTATCCCCCAAAAAAATAAAAATGGCGAAATTTTAGTAATTTTGCCAATTTTTAAAAACTTTGAGTTTAGTGTGCACAATTTAATTATAGCCGTACGATTACAAAAAATTCACACAGTACATTTCACATAAATACGCAACTCTCCCGACCCCAAGCATTTTGAAATTAAAAAAAAAAAAATTTCACTCCACCATACTGGGCAAGTCATCTCTCAATTGATCCTAGGAAAACTGGAGCAGTGGGGTCTAGACATAACAGACCGCCGTGGACAAGGGTATGATGGCGTTTCAAACATGTCTGGCCAGGCCCGAGGGGTGCAACGCATAATGGTTTAACAAAACCCAATGCAACATATGTACATTGCAATTCTCATGTCCTCAATCTCATCATCGTAAAAGCTTGTAGCCTATCATCTGTGCGCAATATGGTAGGAACCATAACTGAGATTTCTAACTTTTTCAATTATTCTCCAAAGCGACAGAGGTGTCTGGAGAAAGTAATAAGCTTGGAACAGCCAGAATCTCAGAAAATCAAAGATCCGAGACCTTTGCCGCACTCGTTGGGTAGAATGCTATGAAGCATATGCAACATTTGTGCTCTTGCTGCCAACAATTATTAAAACATTAGAAGTTATTACAAATGAACCACAGTACCAGCAGTATGGTTCTGAAACACATTGGAACTGGGACAGAGAGACACTCCAAAAAGCATGCAATTTCTATCACACGTGTTGTTCGTTTCAATTTCTTATTTCCTTGACTGTTGCCATGAAAACTTCAGCAATCATCAAGCAGTTAAGCATCAAGCTTCAGAAGAAATCAAACGACATCGTGAAGGATTACAACATGATCTCGGACACACAGAAAGAGCTGAAGGAAGTGAGAGATAAAGCTGACGATGTGTTCAGGGGATGGTATTCGCAAGCTGCGCAGATCAGTTCTGATGTGGGTACTGAACCCAGTGTACCAAGGACAACTGCCGGACAACAGCACAGACCAAATACTCCTCATGACACACCTGAGGAATATTATCGTCATACTCTATTTCCTCCTTTTCTGGACCATATTATGCAGATGTCTACAAGGTACGTTTGCAGCTCACAAACTTCTAAATTCTAAAAATCTGACAGTTTTCCGTAACACGGTGGCAACGCCAACCGGTGTGGATCCGCCCCCTGCATTCTCCAGCTAATTAATGAACTCTTTTTGTTATAGATTCGGTCCCACTCAGAAGATGGCTGTTCAGTTACTTGGTCTTGTTCCCAGAGTCACCGTTGAGCCAACAGCAGACATTACTGAGATTTCTGTGATGTACGAGTCAGACCTTCCCAGCCCTGGGACTCTTGACATCTAATATATGCGATAGAGGAGAAAGTGGCAGTCAGAGAACGCCAAACCAGATTCGCTGCAACCTGCATTAAAGGTAGATTATAATTCTTCGTATGCCCATCTTGGGGTGACAATTCTTCGTGTGCTCCGATTATTTAATATTTAATATTTAGTGTAAAATTTTCTAGCTTAATTGTAAGTTTATCACTTTTTCTTTCCAGGCTTGCGATGCTGATATATTTCCAAACATCAACTGTTTGTTGAGAGTTGCTTGCACCAAACCCGTCACTTCTGACAATGAACGTGCCAACAGTACCTTCAAATTTGTAAAGGGGTACCTTAGGACTACTATGTCCACGGAAAGATTGTCAGGCTTGGCGTTGATGAGCATTCATTACGACAAGCCGTGGATTACGAAGCTGTAGTTCAACGGTTCGCTGAACAGCAACCCTGACGAACGGCGCTCGTCGATCCAGTCTTTGAGAGTCGGGAGATTAACTGATTTCTCAATCAACCCAAAATTTTGTCAAAAAATATAATAACTTCAATTATATTAATGAAAAAATCTAGGTTGATAAAGTATGATTTTCAAAAGAAATTTAGGTGTTGATATTGTGAAATTTTCGTAAACAGTGTTTTTTTGAGACTAATCAATCACGAATTTGCTTTCCTTGTATAATTTTTTTGCAAATCAGTACATAACTTACATGTTGTTAAAGCTAATAAACTTGAACAAACACCCCGCAAATTGCTTAAAAACGCGTTTCTGAGAGCCTTAATTTTTAAAATTTTCAGGGGGAGCATGCCCCCGGACCCTCCTAGAAAGCTTCGGCGCTCACACAAAACTCCCCTTCAACAAATCCTGGATCCGCCCCAACACATAAATATACACTTTGCCCCAGGTCTATACATCCTACATTTTGTAATTCTATATTCCTTCTCTCTGAATATTTTCAATGGTTAACAACATCAAGTACCTAAAACTGTAACTAAATCAATTTTAATGTTTTCACTAAATTAATTTAACTTTTCTTGAAATGAATTCTAATACGATACCAAATAGTAGTATGACCTAAAAAAGGGAGAATGCAAATTAATTGCAATGTTGATAAGATGTTGAAAAAAAAAGTTGGCAGTCATGGGGGGAGAGGGTATGCAAGCAAGGGAAAGGGTGTTTAGCCCCAAGCTGCAATGAAGGGGAGAGTGGGGTTTTATTCCCCCCAAACCTAACCTAGGAAATAAGAAAGAGAAGGAGAGGAGGAGAGGAGAGAGAATATCTTTTCACCTGCAAATCCAGGCGCATAATGAATGCTCTTGACCTCTGCAGTTAGCTTAGAGGGTGTAATCAGTCAGATGGCTTAGAAGGCTTAATCAGCCAGATGGTTTGGAAGGCTTAACAAGCCAGTTGGCTTAGGAGGCTGTGTATATATATGTATATATATATATATATATATATATATATATATATATATATATATATATGAAAATTATTTCACGAAAGTAACACGTGAAAAATATTTATGATGAATAAAACCACGAAGGAAAGGAAACACAGAATGGTGCTCAAGCGCTTTCGTCTAATGACATCCTCAGGAACACTGTAGTACATAAAGAGTTACAGCCTATATATAGGTTACAGAAAAAAAAAATATATATATATACAATAAACGGAGAGGTAAAAATAAAATTAAACATTAAAGGATTATGGGAGGAGCATACAAATTTGTAAGGAAAAACTACCGATTTTTAGCACAAGTTCAAATAAATTGTTTCCAATCAATGTTATAGATAATTAAAAAAAAAAAAATACAAATTTATACTGGAAATCTGCCCGGGTTTTAGCACTCTGCCCTTCTTGTTTAAGTTCGATGTATATAAAAATAAATTGAAAAATAAAAGTTATTAGAGTAGCATACACGTTTACCAAAGATTTAGCGTTCTACCCTTCTTATCTAAATCTGTTCTGAAGGAATTCAAAACAACAGGATCGAGTTGAAAAAGACCTTTGCTTATGTTGAAGTTATTTGTAAGTTGGATAATGGCAGACTCCAGAATATTTCTATTAACAATGTTGCTAGAGTGAAATAAAACTGAAGCATTATTCCAATCAATACAGTGGGATAACTCTGACAAATGGACAAAAAGGGCACTGGACGACTGTCCTGTTCTAACGGAATATTGATGCTGTTTTATACGTGTGTGCAAATCCTTTCCCCTCTGACCTATGTAAAAGGAATCACATTGTTTACAACCAATTTTATAGATAATACCTGAATTATTGGTAGGGCTATTTTTTACTATGATATTTTTCAAAATATTGTTATATGAAAATACTACATTAATATCCAAAAGTTTAAGTACATTAGCCATGCCTAAAAAGCCCGGGAAAAATGGAAGTACTAAAATATTTTTTGACAAAGTACGAGTGTTATTATTGACACGATAGAAAGTTCGTTTTGCCTTGTTGAGACAAGATTCCATAAACGCAGATGGATAACACAGATCACTTCCAATACCGTTGATTTTTTCCAATTCGCCATCGATGTATTCCGGACTGGCGCCCTTAGAGGCATAATAAATGTGCTAAAATTCAATTAACTTTTTCATTGTTCCTTATCACATCAAAAGGGAAGAAATTTTCAATATCATTAGGAAATTTTATTTCTTATGTTTCTTACTCATTTCATTGGGCCTTCCATTCAAACTTGGGCAGTGTTCGCCTTGATTCTAATGAATTTAAGATAAACTTTTGACGGTTGTCATATCCTATTCTTTCCTGACATGCCTTTGTTACTAGGTTCACTGCCCTGTCCACACTTTGACTGTGGCATGGAAAAGAAGCTATCTCCAGTGGCTTACATCGAGTCTGTAGAAGCTCATCGTCGCTAAAATTGTTTAGCAGCTGTGGAGGAGAATGATCTCTTTTTGCCACTCGATCATCTCGGTGTAGTCAGTAGATTGGAAATTGAGGGTTCGAGGCAACTCAAAGTTTCTGGTACCTGAAAATCGTTTTTGAAAGGATGATTTTCTGAATAGTTTGCCTCCTAATTTCTAGTCTCTTGTCAGTTACCATTGATATGAGTATATTTTTTGGGTGGGCAAAGTAGGCGTTATTCTTTAATACTGGTTCTATGATTGATCTATGTTGTTCATCTAAATTTCGAAGCAAGCACATTAAATGCCAAAAGTTATATGCACCATCAGTTGCATTAGGATGAGATTTTATCCAAAACCACCCTGGAGCATAGAACTGCATAATAATCTTGACATATCTTGAAGGGTTTTATCGGGCTTTGGCGTTGAGATATATAATCGAAGGACCCTGTTGGATAGAGTGAGCCAACGAGCAAAGTGAAGCATAGCGATATCTTTGATCACTGCTTAGCTCCTTCACAACATTCATTTGCTGGAATTTCTTTAATGTTTCCCTTTACGCGAGAATATTTGACTACCTCCAATTTTGTTAAATCTGTTTTCAGTTTATTCCCAAATGAACCCCAAAAAGTATTTGGACCTGTTGTTTTACTATTAATGGCTTTGTAGACGTGCATAAAAGGCAGCTCATTCAAATGCAAGAGGCACACCAACCACTGCACTGGTTTGTTGAGATGAATTTCAACCAGTTTTATGGCTCCACCAATTTTTCCTGTATTTACAGGAGTACCATCACACAGTAAAGCTTTGATAGTATCTGTGCTGTTCGAGTCTGTAATAATAGTTATCAACTCTTCTTCTATGCAGCGAGCAGTTCCATTATCTGGAGTGACGTGGTCTACATAGATGTTTCCAGATTCTTTTACAATAACGTCGTGTTCTTCTTTCATCTGTCCACATTTAGTTAATGTGTTATCTTTCCTTCCATCAAATCCAAGGCACCCATCTTCAGATTTTCGGATTTAGACTAAAAGTATTTGTTTCACCCATGCGATTTCTTTCTCTTTCTAATTTCTTTCTATGAAGCATGTTGGTGTGATTAAAGATCCCCATATCTTTTAAAGCTGCATTGACTATTGCAGCTGCAGCTCCACAACTTACATAACGATCTGCTGTTAATGCTAGGTTTTTGTAGGAGTGCCTGTTCTGAATGTTCTCAGTCAATTCTAAATTGGCCTCACAATCTACATCCTGACTCTCTGAATCTACATCCATGTCTTCTTCGGTATTTTCTATAAATTCCGATGGTAAAACATTGGTGGCTTCAGTCATTTCTTCTTGTGCTTTAAGTTGACGGTTTTGTGCTTCTTGGGCTCTTGCTAAAGATCTCTTCTTTGTTGAACTAGCTATGCGATCAATTGGTCCTAACTGATTTTTTATTTGTTTTTGACCCACAAAAGACTCAATTCTACCATTGGTATTTTATCCTTACACCTTCAAGATTTCCTATCAATTCCCTTATCAAAGCATTCACAAGAAGATATATCAAACATTTCATCATACTGAGCTACTTTTAAGGCAAAACTTTCATTTCTTCGATGTAACGGCACCTTGTTCAATTTTGAGGCTCTTCTATTAGTCGACTGACTTTAAAATAGATACCTTTGGTGTTAATCGTAGGAAAAGAAAATTTCATCCAAATGTCTTTAATACCTTTTACAACAACACTGTAACAATCATTAGCAGTTGCTGACCCTTTTGATTTAGCTTCTTTACGACGGCGCACAAAAAGGTAGTGTTTCACAACATCTGCTTTTGAAAGAGTCATGACTGCTGGGAATTCCGGAGGATATCCAAAGGCTGCATTTAAGGACTTGCTTCTAGTAATCATAGTTTATATTCAGAGGTAAAATCAAATTATATGTTATTCATAACTTAAGATAATTCAAATTATATGTTATTCATAATTTAAGATAATTCAAATTATAATTAAAGCAAATGCAAATTATTTCTATTTATCTGAAAAATTATTTATATTTATCAGAAACAAAAATATCAAGCATTAAATGAAAATGAAACTAAAAATGAAAAGGTTTATTGGCAGACTATAATCCATATGACAAATATTATTAATACAATGAGAGTTCATATACTAAGGATAGAAATATATACAATTGATTAGAAATAATACTGTAATGTCGAAGTTAAGTGGAGCTACAGACAGACGTTTTCGTACAAGAAGTCCATAGCTTAGAGGATAAATGGTAGGACTCATGGATAGCTTGGATGATCGGGTTGGTTGATTTTTTAATTCTTTGCATTAGACTGTATTGGGCACGTCTTTTTACATCCGGGAAGCTCGGGACATTGCGGGTAGCAAACATTTACGAAGCTGAGTATCTCGGGAGTAATTTATGTAAGAGTCTAAAAGACCTGTTGTACAGCAAATTTAGGGTTCTGCCAGAACCTTTTTTATAATTCACCCAGAGTTGCTGTCCGTATATAATACTGCAGAAAGTACGAAAGAGAGTGTCTTTAGCTTCACTTGTAAAGATTATATAGGAATTATTCATTGTTCATTTTTACACACACACACACACACACACACACACACATATATATATATATATATATATATATATATTATATATATATATAATATATAAATATATATATATATATATAATATATATAATATCATACATACACATATATATATTAGTATATTAGTGGTGGACCGGATGTCAGTTTTTCAACATCTGCGGATGCGGATCTTTAATTTCAATACTCGCGGATGCGGATATTTAATTAATCTATCAATATAATATAGAATTATGAATATATGACATAATTTTTCAAATTTCGTGATATTACTATTATGGCAGGCAATGTATAAGAATTAAAATTAATATTAATATTTTCATTATGATAAAAATAATAACTCTCTGAAGAGTTTCAGCCACAGAAAATTCAATTCAAATTTCATTCAATTTTCTGTGTTACCAGGTATTTATATTTTGAGGTTTATGTATTTGCTTGTTCATTAATAATTAATACTTTACAAGAAATGTATATGACTGGGCCTTATAAGCTACTTTATAAGCCAATTTAATTGTAAATTGCATAATTTCTTAGAGGTAATATCCGCATAACATCCGCAGTCAGAAGTGCGGATGCGGATGTTAAAAATGATGCGGATGCGGATATCCGGTCCACCACCAATATATATATATATATATATAAAATAATATAATAATAATATATATATATGAAAATGAAATGAAAATGAAAAGGTTTATTGGCAGACTATAGTCAATATAACAAATATTATTAATACAATGACAGTTCATATACTGAGGATAGAAATATATACAATTGATTAGAAATAATACTGCACTGTTGAACTTAAACAAACAACTTATCATGTAACATATAACATTAAACATATGCAAATATGAAGGTAAAAAAGGGAGGAGGGGCCTATGATAGGGGTAGTAGGGTAGCACATGCTTGATTTTTTAATATTTTGTTAGTGATAAAAAAAACCTTCACAAATAGTGTACTTTTTAAGGAATAAAAAATTTCCCAGTTTTGATCATCCCATATATATATATATAATATATATATATATATGGCTGTCGCAAGTATATATATATATATATATATATATATATATATATATATAAATAATCCCTTAAGACGCATATCTATAATTTAATCGCTAGTCACGTTTTTCAAAATATATTAATAAAACTTTTTTCGGAATGAGACATCTCCTTATCGATGGAATTTTAGTCTGGTTTGCGTCAGACGGCCGCCCGAACACCTGGGTTTTACATTGAATGGCGACAGGTAAAATCTCGAATCCCACAACCGCTAATGCCCTTCACAGAGATCTTAATGCCAGACGATGTGGCCTAAAACTCAAAATTTACTTCTGAAAAAGCTCTTTTTTTAGCTTGTATATACCCGTATGCTTATTACAGTTCTCTGTGATGTTATCTAAAATGAACCGGGGGTCTCAACTCTATGCCCATATCTACCTTACTGCCAATTAATCACGTGACACCTGTTGTTTGCCATTAATACGTATCGAAAGGCGTTGTGAAAACTCGGATTGGAAAACTATTTTATTCTCGTCATCCATGAACTAATAAGATGTTAATGTGCATATATATATATATATATATATATATATATATATATATATATATATATATATATATATATACAGGGTGTTTGAAAACGTTATGTACAAACTGTAATGGGGGATAGGCAACACCAAGACAAACCCTTTTCGTCTATAAGTGTATGTCCGCTGACGTCACCATTCGGCGCGAGAGGGCGCCGCTGCAATTGGCTAAAAGGTGAAGTGGGCTAGACTCGCGCTTTGCCGCGGGCATTCTTAAATCGGACGTAGTACGCGTAACATGGAGCGCTTCACGACTGCTGAGATGGCTGACATGCATATGGTGTATGGGGCTGCCAATGGAAACGGAAGAGCTGCTGTGAGGTTGTACCGACAGCGCTTCCCAAACAGACGTGTGCCAAACCACCAAACGTTTGCGCATTTGCATCGGCGACTGCGAGAAACTGGAACATTCCATGCAAACATGCATGACACTGGTCGGGAGAGAAACGTGCGCACTCCTGACATGGAAGAAGAAATCCTACGGCGATTTGAGGACAATCCAAGCGCAAGCACGCGAGGTGTTGCACGTATCCTCGGTGTGAACCACGACCTGGTCTGGAGAGTGTTGCACGAGCAGCAGTTACATCCGTTTCATCGTCAGAGAGTCCAGGCATTACAACCTCGGGATTACCCTCTTCGTGTGGAATTCGCACGCTGGTTTCTGCAGCAGACAGCGGTGCAGCCTAATTTTCCGGCTTATGTGCTGTTCTCAGATGAGGCCTGTTTCACACGTGAGGGTGTGTTTAACATGCACAATTCTCACGTGTGGGCGCACGCAAATCCACATGCTACACGGTTCGCCGTCAATGTTTGGGCGGGTATCGTCCATGGCAAGTTGATTGGGCCGTACCTGCTGCCTGCCCGACTCGACGGGCGGGTTTATCGGATATTTCTTGAAGAAACGTTGCCGGAACTGCTGGAAGATGTTCCCGTGGCTATTCGTAGACGAATGTGGTTTCAACACGACGGGGCCCCAGCACACTCCAGCAACGATGTGCGGGATTATCTGAACGCCACTTTTGGGGACCGATGGATAGGCCGGGGTGGGCCCGTAGCCTGGCCACCGAGATCGCCCGATTTAACATGCCTCGATTTCTTCCTGTGGGGACACATGAAGAACCTCGTGTACCAGACTCCCATTTACTCAGAAGACCTCGTAGCAAGAATCGCTGTCGCCGCTGGAACTGTTCCCGAAATGCCGGGAATCTTTCGACGTGTACGTCGGTCAATGCTTCGACGCTGTCGGGCATGCATTGATGCTACCGGTCGCAACTTTCAGCACCTTCTTTAAATAAACATACCGTGTACACTTGTTTTCATTCATTTATGTACCAGCTCCACCAATATAGCCGAAAAGGGTTTGTCTTGGTGTTGCCTATCCCCCATTACAATTTGTACAGAAAGTTTTCAAACACCCTGTATATATATATATATATATATATACTTATTAAAGATTTTTCCATTAAAAAAATTTAAAATTTTTTAGACTTACTGTAAAATGAGTTTATTCCTTCAAAATGCTTTAAAACATCGCGAATTTTAATAAAAATAATCAAGATACTTTCAAATTACTTTTAAAACAATTTAAAAAGAGTTCGAATGTCTTCCCTTAATGCAAATGAACTTAGTTAAAACTGTTAAATTTATTCAATGAAGATTTATTAACAATGAGTTTACGTTTTAAATTTTCTTTTTAATAAATGCTAAATAATTATGATTAATGTTAAATTTTTCTATTGAAAGTCAAGCAAATAAATAAGTTTTTAATTACAAAATAAGGAATTAATCAACCATTCATTTAATATTTACATAATTTTGACTTTTTTGAAAGCATAAAAAATATGAGGGCTGTTTAAGTCAATATTTATAACGACACGCCAATCAGAAATTCTCGAGCTAACGAATGGGGCATGAGATCGAGCTTACGACATTTTGATTGATCAAAACCCGCATACATATGACATAGTAATTCCCACAGATCTTTCATCAGCGAATCAGTAAGCCATCGAGTTGGATCAACGCGCCACATATAAGGGGGTCCACGGACAATTCGGGCCATATCAGTTGCATTGCATTGCTAGTCGTCATTACGTTGCTAGTCGTCGTAAATTCTGATAGTCAGGCGGAAATCTTTTCGTCATCAGACTTATTTGAAGTTGAAAATTTTACGTAAGCCATCACACACACACACACACACACACACACACACACACACACACACACACAAATATATATATATATACACACACATACGAAAGAGTGATTTTATCTTGCCTTCCTACAGGGCTGGTGCAACTCTGCATCATTTTGCAGCTTCAGACCGGGGCGATTTATTTTCGTCGCAGGACGTGGCAAACATTTGTGAATCAAAACAAAATGATACAGCGGTAGGGGATACAAATGAGATATAAGTTTAGGATAAAAGTACTTCCAACTCTGTAAATTAAAGTAATAGTACTCTATTAAGCATTTAGAGAGTGAATTTTGAAATTATTTTCTTTATCAAATAATTTATAATTACGTAATAATTTAAAAAACTAAAAATTTATAGAAAGTTCTACAGGTAGAGTTTTAGAAATACTAACTGCATCTCTCTTTGCAAGTTACCCAATCAAAGTATATGTGAATAACCCGGTTAGGTTAATTGTTTATTATCTGACCGGGTTGGCTTTTAGAATTACTAATTGCATCTCTCTTTGCAAGTTATTATTTATGAAAGTGTATATATATGCAGTATATATATATATATATATATATATATATATATATATAATATATATATATGGTCCTCTCTGTGTATTTTTGGTGAAAAGCAATTGCTTTTTAATATTTATTATATATATATATATATATATATATATATATATATAATATATATATAATATATTTATATATGCTAATATGGCAACTACTTTACTTGATGGGCATTCATTTAACCTAGCCGTGCATTCAATAATTTTCATCAAAGATCTCTTTTAAGCAACTTTACCATACAATAAGTTTATCAAAGTATATGTGAATGACCCAGCTAGGTTATTTGTTTATTATCTACCCATGGGTACGAGACCCGCTGACGGCTGGCAGTGCTTAGAAGCCCCAGCTAATCATCCTTCCACACAATATGGCTGTCAGATTAATGGGTACCCTGGGTATATATGTCATAATAACGTTTTATTGTATCTGCTTTAGAATTACTAATTACATCTCTCTTTGCAAATTATTACTTTTCATTTGTTTGTTATTTCTCTTCCTCGTGTGCAGAACACTCCTCTATACTTACGTCGTTTCTATACATTAATATACTGCGTGGTCATTGCAGTTAAATGTACATATTCACGATTTGCGAGGGTGCCCTCTCAAGGCATTGGTTTCTGCCCTATGTAGGACAATTACAAGTTCTGACTATCGTGGCTCCGTGGTGTATTGGTTAGCACGTCTGACCGGCAATTGGAAGATCCTGGGTTCGATTCCAGGGCGGGTGCCTTATTTTTCATTTGTTTGTTATTTCTCTTCCTCGTATGCAGAACATTCCTCTATACTTACGTCGTTTCTATGCATTAATATACTGCGTGGTCATTGCAGTTAAATGTACATATTCACGATTTGCGAGGGTGCCCTCTCAAGGCATTGGTTTCTGCCCTATGTAGGAGAATTACAACTTCTGACTATAGTGGCTCCGTGGTGTAGTGGTTAGCACGTCTGACCGGCAATTGGAAGATCCTGGGTTCGATTCCCGGGCGGGTGCCTTATTTTTCATTTGTTTGTTATTTCTCTTCCTCGTGTGCAGAACACTCCTCTATACTTACGTCGTTTCTATACATTAATATACTGCGTGGTCATTGCAGTTAAATGTGTATATATATATATATATATATATATGTATAGAAACGACGTAAATATTGAGGAGCGTTCTGCACACGAGGAAGAGAAATAACGAACAAATGAAAAATGAAGTCCCCGCCCGGGAATCGAACCCAGGATCTTCCGATTGCCGGTCAGATATGCTAACTACTACACCGCAGGGCACACAATAGTCAGAAGTCGTGATTCTCCTACATAGGGCAGAAACCAATGCCCTAAGAGGGCACCCTCGCAAATCGTGAATATGTACATTCAACTGCAATGACCACGCAGTATATTAATGTATAGAAACGACGTAAATATTGAGGAGCGTTGGTTTCTGCCCTATGTAGGAGAATCACGACTTCTGACTATTGTGTGCCCTGTGGTGTAGTGGTTAGCATATCTGACCGGCAATCGGAAGATCCTGGGTTCGATTCCCGGGCGGGGACTTCATTTTTCATTTGTTCGTTATTCTCTTCCTCGTGTGCAGAACGCTTCTCAATATTTACGTCGTTTCTATACATTAATATACTGCGTGGTCATTGCAGTTGAATGTACATATTCACGATTTGCGAGGGTGCCCTCTTAGGGCATTGGTTTCTGCCCTATGTAGGAGAATCACGACTTCTGACTATTGTGTGCCCTGCGGTGTAGTGGTTAGCATATCTGACCGGCAATCGGAAGATCCTGGGTTCGATTCCCGGGCGGGGACTTCATTTTTCATTTGTTCGTTATTTCTCTTCCTCGTGTGCAGAACGCTTCTCAATATTTACGTCGTTTCTATACATTAATATACTGCGTGGTCATTGCAGTTGAATGTACATATTCACGATTTGCGAGGGTGCCCTCTTAGGGCATTGGTTTCTGCCCTATGTAGGAGAATCACGACTTCTGACTATTGTGTGCCCTGTGGTGTAGTGGTTAGCATATCTGACCGGCAATCGGAAGATCCTGGGTTTGATTCCCGGGCGGGGACTTCATTTTTCATTTGTTCGTTATTTCTCTTCCTCGTGTGCAGAACGCTCCTCAATATTTACGTCGTTTCTATACATTAATATACTGCGTGGTCATTGCAGTTGAATGTGTATATATATATATATATAGATATATATATATATATATGGTCCTCTGTGTATTTTTGGTGAAAAACAATTGCATTTTAATTATTATCATACATATATATATAGAGGGTGTTTGAAAACTTTCTGTACAAATTGTAATGGAGGATAGGCAACACCAAGACAGACCCATTTCGTCCATAAGTGTATGTCCGCTGACGTCACCATTCGGCGCGAGAGGGCGCCGCTGCAATTGGCTAAAAGGTGAAGTGGGCTAGACTCGCGCTTGCCGCGGGCATTCTTAAATCGGACGTAGTACGCATAACATGGAGCGCTTCACGACTGCTGAGATGGCTGACATGCATATGGTGTATGGGGCTGCAATGGAAACGGAAGAGCTGCTGTGAGGTTGTACCGACAGCGCTTCCCAAACAGACGTGTGCCAAACCACCAAACGTTTGCGCATTTGCATCGGCGACTGCGAGAAACTGGAACATTCCATGCAAACATGCATGACACTGGTCGGGAGAGAAACGTGCGCACTCCTGACGTCGAGTCGGGCAGGCAGCAGGTACGGCCCAATCAACTTGCCATGGACGATACCCGCCCAAACATTGACGGCGAACCGTTCTTGATGAGCATGCACCCGTGTAGCATGTGGATTTCCGTGCGCCCACACGTGAGAATTGTGCATGTTAAAAACACCCTCACGTGTGAAACAGGCCTCATCTGAGAACAGCACATAAGCCGGAAAATTAGGCTGCACCGCTGTCTGCTGCAGAAACCAGCGTGCGAAATCCACACGAAGAGGGTAATCCCAAAGTTGTAATGCCTGGACTCTCTAACGATGAAACGGATGTAACTGCTGCTCGTGCAACACTCTCCAGGCCAAGTCGTGGTTCACACCAAGGATACGTGCAACACCTCGCGTGCTTGCGCTTGGATTGTCCTCAAATCGCCGTAGGATTTCTTCTTCCATGTCAGGAGTGCGCACGTTTCTCTCCCGACCAGTGTCATGCATGTTTGCATGGAATGGTCCAGTTTCTCGCAGTCGCCGATGCAAATGCGCAAACGTTTGGTGGTTTGGCACACGTCTGTTTGGGAAGCGCTGTCGGTACAACCTCACAGCAGCTCTTCCGTTTCCAATGGTAGCCCCATACACCATATGCATGTCAGCCATCTCAGCAGTCGTGAAGCGCTCCATGTTACGCGTACTACGTCCGATTTAAGAATGCCCGCGGCAAGCGCGAGTCTAGCCCACTTCACCTTTTAGCCAATTGCAGCGGCGCCCTCTCGCGCCGAATGGTGACGTCAGCGGACATACACTACACTTATAGACGAAAAGGGTTTGTCTTGGTGTTGCCTATCCCCCATTACAATTTGTACAGAAAGTTTTCAAACACCCTGTATATATGTATATACTAATGTGGAAGTTAGGTCACTTGATGAGCATTCAATTAACCTAACCGTGCATTCAATAATTTTCCCCATAGATCTCTTTTAAGCAACTTTTACCATACAAAGAGTGTATCAATGTACATGGTGTCCGAGAATTATCTGTACAATATTTGGCTGTTATTAAAAGTCAACCAGGAAGTGTAGAAATTCCAGTGTTGTCCCATTTTACAGAGAATCTCATTAAGGTTTTTCTCATACCAAGTTTTGATAAGTTTTTTAGAAATTCCAGTGTCCGAACATTATCTGTACAATTTCATCTTCTAATAAAATTCTTGATAACACACGTAAAATTCTTAAACAAGATTATTTAGAATCTGTATTTTCAAAAGTTTATTTTATTAAAGTAACGTTGTTACAAACATTCGATATGTGCACCATTAGTGATTCGTAAAACATCCAATCGATACTCCAAATGCTGCCATGTACGCTGCAGCATATCCACATCAATTCGCTCAATAGCAGCTGTGATTCTTGCTTTTAAATCATCAATGTCTGTCACCCGCGTACATTTCTAAAACACTTGTCAAAACGTGGTATCAGAAAAAACTTAATGAGATTCTCTGTAAAATGGGACAACACTGGAATTTCTACACTTCATGGTTGACTTTTAATAACAGCCAAAAATTGTACAGATAATTCTCGGACACCCGGTATATGTAAATGACACGGCTAGGCCAATTGTTTATTATCTACCCATGGGTTTCAGACACGGTACGGCGGGGGATGCGTAGTATGCCCAGCTAGTCATCCTTTACTAATTTCTGAAATGTGATTCAATTTGATTACAGCTCTCTCTCCATGGAACCTCTACATATATATATATATATATATATATATATCAGGTCTGCAAAAAAAAAGGGGAGACCTTTAAAATCCTTCACATCTCGGCAAATACGGTACATAAAACCATGAAATTTTAGTATGTTAGTACTAGGTAATTTTATGGTTTGTATGCCATCTTTTAGCATTTTAGCTGAGAAATTAGATTTATGGCGAATATTCCAGGAAAATCTTGCTAATCATAGGTTCAAGTTGATAATTAAAGTGATATTAATTAACATAAGCCAACTGCAGGAGGTTTGGACAAGCTTCTCAAGAAAATCGATAAAACAGGAGATATCAAAAGAATACCAGGTAGCGGTATTAAATTTGGCCACCAAACAGTCCTGATTTAAATCCTGTCGATTACGGCCTTTGGGAAAATTTGTCACAGAGAATTTATCGGGTCAGAGTAAGAAATGTCGTTCATTTACGACAGCTTCTACTTGAAAAATGGGATGAGCGACCACAAGAACAAATCAATAAAACCATAGATGAGTTCCGTCCTGTACTGAAAAAGGTTGTAGAAGTTCGTGATAAACATATCGAGCAGTTTTTTTAACATCAAGCTAGCACCATATGTGAGTACTTTGTAACTTTTTATCTGCACATACAATGCAGTAGTAGTGTAAATGGAGAATTTCCAGTGGCATACAGAAATGTTCAATAAATCCGTAATTTTCATGATTTTTCTTTGAAATCCGCTCACCGTATAGGAAATTGAGTTAGTTGTGGGGTGTGAAAAAATATTGAATTCTAACCATAACTTTGGATATTACAGCCAAAGTTCGAGGTCTCCCTTTTTTTGCCGACCCAATATACATATATATATATATATATATATATATACATATACGCGTAAAACTTCACACAATAGACAGAGTGCGTACAAACGGGAACCGATTTTTTATTTGGCTGTATACCAGAACATCATTTCACTCAGTGCAACACAAATCGAATAATTTTTTAAAATTTGTAAATTCGTTCCCACGTGCCATATGCAAGAGAAATGAAAGGCAGGTCATCTCGCAAGTATTGCTATAGTACCCCTGTAATTGGTAAGTGTTCCAGATAATTTGAGGGATGCGCAATTGCTCGAGAAATTTTACAATAATAGCGTCATTCCAAGGATGGACTCCGAATGAGTTAAAATAGTACATTCGTTCCCTATTTTTAAAATAAACGGCTAGCCAATGAATCCCTTCATCTCCGCTAACATCCGTATTTAGAATAAGTATGCCGCAGTGTCTCGTGGCTGGAAGCTTCAGCGTTTCATTCTTCGCAAACACACCAATAAATTTGGAGCGTGTGATTTGATTCGGTCACTATTCAGTACTCTCTGGAGTGTATTCGCATCCATTTTTAAAAGTCTGTGACTATGCCTCTAAACCTATCGAACTCTATTTGGGCTTGTGATTCGAGGTATACTAGTATATTAATAAAGGCGTTTAGCGGCTTCGCGAATTCCAATCTGACTGAGATGTTTCCACTCTATTGTGGTCTTAAGTGCGTGTTTATAATAGTAGATAAGTCAGGGGTGATGTCAAACGGGTAAAGGTTTTCCTGTCCGATGAATTCTTTCTGTATTACGCCGATTCATAATTCGTTGCAAGTACCGGCAATATGTGCAAGATTACTATAAGCTCTCGAGCAAAGCGGGAACACGGCTTCTGTTAAATAATCCGTTTCTAATGTCCCCACAAAGGCGACTCCCTTAACGTATAGGGTTATATTTTGAGGCAAAGTTTTCGAAATTAAAGGCGTTCTTTTTATAATGTCCATTCACAGAAACGTGTTCCTGCATTCCAATTAATAACTTTTTGGTAGAGATCCAAGGGCGACGTTTTTTATCTGTTACGACGCCAGCCCTGATGGCACCGTGTATAATTTGATTTATACTTTGTTAATTGGGTATTTTATTGTAGCCTGTAGTAATTGTTTTTAATTTCCTAGTTGTTTAGCAGAGCTTAATTTCACTCGGCGCACGCGAAGATATGTTTCCATAACATGAATCACCACGGGTTTTGCGCTCTCTTCTTGATCAGACTGCAGATTTAAACAAATCTCAGGATTCGTACGAGTTAGCCTTATTTTCATATCGACTCCATTCACAAGCAGCTTCTCCTGGAATGTGAAGTCTGTATGCAGGCGTCCGAAGCATTCATATATCTTCTTTTTAGAATTTATAAACTTGTCCTCTATACTGCTTTCATATTTCTTAGGTGATAGTAACCAGTTCCTGCTGAGATGTTGACATGATTTAAATACACGTCACACTGACTGAATATGGAGTGTAGAAAGTTTGTTCATGGGAATACAACGTATTTGTCTTCGCAATCCTTTTCCTCTGAATGTGCTATTCGTAGTTTAGCGTACATGTGCACACAGCTTGGATCATTAAAGTAAGGGCCTGAGCTATGTATCACGAACTCCATAGGAGCACTCGGTAAGCTAATGAGCTGATGGTGTTTAACGGATTAATTGCAATAAAGTCACTGTGCTCAATAGAAACTTGAGTTGGGGGCATGTCAAAGAGGGACAGCTCCGATTTACAACATTGAGAACTACAAGGATAGATGAAACGCGCCATAGCGAGCCAGAAATAGTGCCACCTCGTTCGACTTGTAGTACACAGCCGATGATTCATGAGAGCAATGCCCTTAGCTTATATCAGTTAAAAAAATTATCAACCTTAGGTTTGTCTCTTAGAACACTTCTTTTTTGATGTCCTTTTACGTTTAACGCCACGTGCTGGTAACCCCTTCTTCTTCCAGACAGGTCTCTTTTTCTTCCCACCACCACGCATTTTTCTCTTTGCATCTTTGATGATTTAGCCCCGTGTACGCTTTAAGTGCTTTTTAGAGCTTCTTTAGGCTTAGACCCCGCCATTATGTCTTCTACCATGTTAAGAGCTCATTTTAACGCTTTCCGGGCGAGATAGCTGGCACCACTCTTCTGCAAGAGGACAGCCGTATGCAGTATAGTTGAAAAAGTGGATACAATCCCACTCCCGCGCTGGTATCTCACCCCTCGATAGGCTGTGAAAGGCCTTCGGGTCATTATATCACTGTGCGACGAAAGTAGAGCTTCAGTGTTAAGGACCCATCACCGAATGGAAAACTTTCCCCTCAATCGTTCTTATATATATTGAGATATTGGTTAATAGATTAGTTGCGACATTCACAAAATGAGGTTTGTCATATGTAGTGCTGAAGCTCCTTTCTCAATGATTGGGAATGTGAGCGATACGCAGCAGGCGCGCTTGGGTATCCCCAACAAACTGATGCTCCACGATATTACTGTAAATATCGTACATGTCTGGGGGAGGATAGCCATCATTCAATTTCTCCAATTTCAATTGATATATTAGGCTGCACAAGTCATGTTGTGTTTCGTGAAAGGTATCTCTTTGGAGGGCTGCTCCATATCGGCCCTCGGTTATAATTTTAAACAGTCCTTTGTCTTTAATATTTCTGGTAGCCTCTGACTTTAGGGTCAGAGTATGTGCAGGGGTATCTTTGTTTACCATTTCGTATACTAAATCATCCGTAAGGTTTGATCTTTTCAAATTCAAACTACCGTTTAAGTCTCTCACAACATCCTCGGCTGCACCATAATGACCCGGGCCTTGTGTGACTAGCGTAGTGTAGTACTGTACCTCCACACTCCGGGCGGCACGCATGGTTTCGTCCCAAGTTACACTGGCCTTTTCACACTCATCACGGTTTGTAAGAACCGTAAAAATGGATTCTTTATTATCAATACTCAAAAACTTGGTAGACAATTGAATTTCGCATATTCCTACCTCATATAATTCACGACCCAATTCGATGAGCCTATGGAGTTCTGTTACAAAGCTGGCCAGGGTGTTGCCAGGATGTACAGAGAGAGAAGAAGAGAGGGGGTTAGGCGCCATGCTGTATACTATTTAAGCTTCATTATTGCATCAGCATTTATATAGGTGTTGAAGCTTTCTAGGTACCCTAGCCATTTCACCAGGTACATTTTTCTCTTTCCTGAATCTTTGCTACCTAAATGTTTTTCAATTTTAAACACGTTTTTTCCAAAATTAAATGTCATATTCTGCAGCTCCTCACCGTAAAAGCCTTTAATTTCTTCCCCATTCAAATCTTCAACGTAATACAGCATTATCTCACCTTTAGGTCTCGTAGCCCAAACTTTAAAAATCTCACGTGTCCCACCTTGCTCAAATCCCTTTGCGAATTTATTACCCGAAAGTGACAGCCTTACATAATCATTGAATTTGAAAGGCGCAGAGTGTGGTGGCATCATACGAGTGTCTTTTCTCACCTCACGCTCTGTGTGCGTACCTCTTTCTAAAATTTCGTTAGGTGTTGTACGAATCGCACGGTGGTGTGAACGGTTGTAGAATGAGGCCAGCGAATCCAGAATGTCTATATATCTGTGTGTGTTTTTATGTGTGAAATAGCGCATGCGTTCCTTTATGGTACGTTGAACTCCTTCAGCAAAAGAGGCCTTATGTATAGAATTGCTTGTGTAGCAACTGATATTAAACTCTATCAACATGCTCTGGAAAGCTCGGCCTATAAATTCTTTCCACATGTTGGTACAAAAATAGCCAGGAATCCTGTTTCCTTTCAACATCAGCGTTTTTGTAGCTTCAGCAACTGTTTCAGTCGATTTATTTTTCAGGGAGATTAACCACAATTATCTAGAGAATACATCTATTATGAATAGGATGTAGTGGTAGCCACCATTATACACTGAATATCTCTGCATGTCTGTTAAATCCGCTTGCTAAATAGAATCAATCGAGGCTGCAGTTCTCTTAGTTGTTTTAAACCTTTTTCTCACCGGCTTATGAAGTGTATAAGCATCCTGCTCCCGCAAGAAGCCTCTCAACATCTTTTTTCCCTACTCCGTAAACACCTCTATACAGTCTATTAACGCCGCATGGGAGGCGGGGTTAGAAATGTCATAATAGAGTTTACTTAATATGTTAGCCATTTGCGTATTTTAGAGGCAAGCGAGGGGGGGGCGGTTGACCGTTGTTGTTTTGTCTCTTCTTTCTCCTCTTCAGAGATGCTACCGCTGGGGGTGAAGGCGTGCTCAGTTGTGGTACATGTGAGGTTTGCTCCAAGTCTTTTAACCTGTTCAGATTTCCTATCAATGTTTTGGGGACATTTATTTATTGTACTCTTGCTTTAATATGCTTCCATCCTGATGGTAATGCCTTATCCCACTTTCTCACCAGGTCATGGACGATGTCAACGATATTCGAGCTCTGTACCTTTGTTCCTTCAACATTGACCTCATGTGTATCGGTCCACTGTATAATGGGATCCTCACTCAATAAATTATAAAGACTTAAGCCTTTATTCGTCAATGTATGTAGGAGACTACTTTTAAATACATGCTCGATATGTTGTGGAGGTCGATCCGTTATTCTTTGACTGGTCGTCTCCAGCATCGACATCAGGTCCTATGCCTCCATGATCAGCGTCGTCTGCGCTGTTCCTAATAAATACGGGGACCTCTGTCTTATTCTTATAATTTTCTTATAATTTTCGTTTAAAAGGTCTAACAATTCGCTTTCCATTCTTTTAAGCCTGCTTTTTCGGGGTTCTAGAACCGTATGTGGACTCTTTGAGTTGTGTAGTGAAGCATACACTCTTGAGGAATCACGACTACTTTCTTCATTATATTAAACTAGTAAAGGCCCCAAGACTAAAAATAAGATGGGTAAGAATGAACCCCCTCTGTACAATAATTCCAGTTTGACTTTTACGATCTAGTGTGCGTATTATGTTCTTGTAACGGTATGGGCGAGCCTTCTGAAGGGGTTTCATTGGTACATTACATTTTATAACGTTAAGACAGATTTCACAGATGCATTTTAAAAAGTCGGAGTCAATATTTTTAAAAAACAACTGCTGCAGTGCCCGAGGCAGTCGATGATAGATTTTTATTAGTTCACGGTATTTCTTTAACCTCTTTTGTCATTCTGGAACATTTGATTGGCTAATACCTCAATTTGTGACACATCTCTCTGTTGTGTGAATAAGACTAGATATTGTGTATTTAACGACACATCCGGATGTATCTATTTTTGAAAAAATGTATTCTGGTTGATGAAGAATACGATTATGTTTAGGTGGTGGGAGAACACACTAAATGTCTCGGCCAACGTTTTATCCATTTCTAACTCCCTACAGAGTTCGAATCTGTTAGCAGCATTGCGGAACACATTTTGGAGCATGACAAGGGTTATTTTTGTAACTGCTGTTACGATACGAGCACTTAAATGTCCCAGTTTCCTTCAGTTGGCATTTTAAACACCGTCGTCTTTCAACAAGACGGGGTACCTTATCATTACGCAAACATTGTTTGAGAGTACCTGATTGAATAATTTCCAAATCGGTGGATTGGACGTGGAAGCAACAGGCCCTGGGCGGCTCGATCTCCTGACTTAACGCCCTTGGATTTCTTTGCATGGGGCTTTATCAAATCAAACGTCTATCAAACGAGGGTTACAGATCTGCAAGATTTATGTGCTCGTATCGTAACAGCATTTGCAAAAATAACCCATGTCATGCTCCAAAATGTGTTCCGCAATGCTGCTGACAGATTCGAACTCTGTAGAGATACTGATGGTGCTCATGTAGAATCATATGCTTAAGTATTCATTAAATGTACGCCTTTTTTTATATTGTTATTGAATTTTACCGTTTTTGCTACGTTTTCAATGAAATATATTGGAACTTTATAAATACCCTGTATATATTTAATTGATAGTTTCACCCACTCTTGTACTATGGCTGTAAACCCTTCGTTACTTTACTGTGTCTCTAATTCGTTTTCTCTCATTTCTCCCAATAATGACTTATACTGTACGTACGAATTAAATAACTATGGCGTATTAATTATGAATTAACGTATTGCATAATTTGATAAACTATGACGTCATAAAGTAACTTAATTCCCTTCACATTTTCCATACCTTGAATACTGAATCATGTATTTAGTATGTGGATATCTTTAGTATTCAATGTATGGTAAATTCTTTAACATATCATAAAAACGGATCACCAGAAGATCAGGGCCCCCATGTATTCTTGTTTTTTGCTTTACAGTATCAAATATAATAATAAATTAAATAGAGTGCCCGGTTAGGTCAACTGTACCCCCTTGACGATTGGTTAGGTTAAGTCGTGATATTTTCGTTGGTTTGGATCACCTGAATATCAGGGCCCCCAGCCTTCTTTAGTTAGTCTTATAAGGCTAACTAACGAAAATATCACGACCTAACCTAGCCAATCGTTAGGTCAACTGTACGGCCTTGACGATTGGTTAGGTTAGGCTGATCTTCAGGTGATCTGTTAGTTTTAACGAAGATATAATTTCGTAATTGAAATTTATTTTGTCATTGATTATTACATTGTTGTTTATTATACAGAAATTATAAACCTAAAAACGAATGAAAAAGGCGAGAAGGAAACAATCCAGAGACCATTAAGAAATTCGCACCTGGCTAGATCCCGTTCCCCCTAGGTGCGAATTTCTTAATGGTCTCTGGATTGTTTCCTTCTCGCCTTTTCATTCGTTTTTAGGTTTATAATTTCTGTATAATAAACAACAATGTAATAATCAAAGTAATAATAAATTTATAATTTCTGTGATAAATAATGCAATATTAAATGTAATAAATTTAATAATAAATTTAATAATTATGTAAAAAAAATAATAGAATCTCTATGTATAGAACAAGGAGATAGTTTTAAATTTGTGCGAATGTACTTATAAGCGCGTCCCTTTAAGAAAAAAAAAATGTCCATCCATTGTCGGGAAAACGGGATCTAACGTAGGTGCGAATTTCTTAATGGTCCCTGGGTTGTTTTTCCTCTTGTTTTTGGTTCATTCGTTTTTCTGTATCCACCCGAAGAGGATGTCAGTGGGCATCGAAACTGTTGTGGAAATAAACTCTCTCTATTAGAGTGGGTTTTTATTATCACATTTTGACCTTTACGTAGAAAAAAGTGAAGTTTCTTGCATTTATAATTAACGGTGTTTAACTGTAATTAACTAATTGACTGTACTCTAATGAAAATGTAATTAACGATAATAAGTGAATGTGAATTAATTGGTAATTATAATCATAGTTGTAGTAAACCAAAATTACACTGTACTCAGTGATGTACTTGGGTTGTACTAGATGTATGACTACGACATTATGTCGCCATTTAGGAATGTATACTCGATGAAATTATTAATTTTTGTTATTTATTTTTTCGTTTTATTTTTGAATCTTTAAAAATTCTGATATGTGCTTAAATTATGCTTGACGTAAAGAATTCTTTAGATTTCCAGTTAAAAGTGGGAGCTTAACATTCAACTACACTCCCTCAAAATTTAGACTTATTTATTTCTTGTATTGTAGATTAAAATTCCTGCCTTAGCCTTTGCCCAAGGAGGTCGAGTCTCCTCACTTTAAATTCCTGCCTGAGCTGTTGTTGCAATAGGTCGAACCTCTCCCCCTGTAGATTTCTGACCGTCAGCGATTATCGTAAGAGGCTATAAATTCATTTCCCTCCTTCAGTGCCTCGTTCTGTATATACTTCGTGTAATAAAAAAATTACTTAAGTGATCGAAGACTCCCATTGAGAACTAAAGTGTTTCCTTTCACTCCTTCGAAAAATTTGGTAGAAAACTATTCTCAATCTTGGTTACTCGGATGCCTTACGGATACAATTCCGTGTACCAAACGAGGGGACCACTTACCGGATTTAGTCCATCGTCAGTTCCTACATTCGAGCGGAGATCCCGCACGACATATATATATATATATATATATATATATATATATATACAACCGTTTTATTATAAAAGCTCATTACACAGTTTCAGTATTTTTGCAAATATTCAGTAACAGTAATATTCATGCATAAAGTGAATAAAAATGTTGAAATGCAATTACTAAATAAGAGCTCTTTGAAACTCGTACAAACAAAACAAAACAAACAGTAAATATTTAACCAAATAATCCAAATTACTGGACATTTACAAATTTGGAATTGTGACAACTATTTTTCATCGTTATGGACCATCTGTCTACAGCTAATTTTTACCATGTAAACAAAGCCAATTGTCGGAGCTAACTTTACCAACAACAATCACAGACAACATCTAACACATCGGGAAGCCAGTTGTGTATAGATAAAGGGAAGCCCAATTTATTTGATTTTGCGTTTCTGTCATAAATTAAATTTTCAAAGAAATATTGTTCATTTTTTCCACTGCAAATTGACTGCATCGAATAAGTCTTCCGAATGAAGCACAGGATGAGGAAAGGAAAATTTCTAATGTTTACTATGGAAATACAAGTTAGTTAAAATTCCTTTATCTTAAATTATATTAGGTGATACATATAATTGAATAAATAGCCAATATTGAGCTTCGTCGAAAATTAGACCAATCACTTCACTTGAAATGTTGTATATCGTTCTGTTGGAGTAAGGCATTTATTGCTGCTGAAAATTTAATTGTTTTGACAGTATATTGTTTTTTGATTGAAAATTTTAATTATTGAGTACAATAAGGTTATTAGTAAAAGGCAAATATATAAAGGAAGTTATGTTTCCTCATTGTAATTGTCATTGAAATATGTTTATATTAGTCGAGAGATCATTGAATTTAAACTTAAAGTCTGTCTGTATTTTTAATGAATAGGGATTCGGTTGTTTTACGTGTTACACATTAATTTTACATTTTAATGGCACTGTAGATGAATTTGAAACACCTATTATAAAGATATTTTTTGTGTTCGGTTATGTGATGTTGATGTATTTTACTTTGGTTATATTTGTGTTGTTAGCTCGAATTAATAGTCTTGGTGTTCTAGTAGTGTTTACATAAATGCCGAGGGGGTAGGGGGGAGTGACGCGAGTGGGGGGTGCCAAGGAGGAGTGCCAGTGCAAAGGGGAGTGCTGCCCCCAAAACATAGAAAAATGAATACGGAACCTAACCTAAACCTGAAAATAATGTTTTGGGATCACCTGAAGATCAGGGCCCCCAGCCTTCGTTAGTTAGCCTTATAAGGCTAACTGGCGAAAATATCACGACCTAACCTAACCAATCGTCAAAGGCGTACAGTTGACCTAACGATTGGTTCGGTTAAGTTGTGATATTTTCGTTAGTTAGCCTTATAAGGCTAAGTAACGAAGGCTGGGGGGCCCATGATCTTCAGGTAATCCATTTTTTGTATATATATATGTGTGTGTGACGCCACAGCATGAACTTTAGCGGCTACCATTGAACTCTGTCCGAGGCATAACAGTGATATTACGCCATTGGGAGTCGAACACCCGAACTCAATCTTTATAGTACAATAATTCATTTTCCTAACCTAACCTAATTTCTCATGCTACGCCAAGAGCAACCTAACCTAATCTGAATTGAATACAGACTATAGTAACCTAACTCAATTTAATTCGTAAGCATCATCTTTTCACGCTACCCGAAGAATAACCTAATCTAACCTATCCTTTATACAACTGCGCAGACCGAAGAGTAACCTAACCTAACATAATTTATCCTTCATCTAAATGCGCAAGCCGAAGAGAAACCTAACCTACTCTCACACATTATCCTCTCCCTATGTACAGTATATCGGGTGGCTAGAAAAATAGTTCCGATATTTAAAGTACAGTAACTAAAAAATTATAAACCTTACAATCACGAAACTTGGCTCACTATAACTCCAATTAGTTAGCACCATTCCATAAAAATTTCAGAATTCTACCTGCAATATTTTTTCCATAGTGAAAGAAGTAAGAACATAAATCACTGAAAAGAATATCGTGAAATCGCAAAAAAAGTCAAAGTTGGTTGGTTCTATTTGGATTATTAATTATGGGTCACCAAGTTGGTTGGTTCTATTTGGATTATTAATTATGGGTCACCAAGTTGGTTGATTGGTGCAAGTTGGTTCAATTTGTAGGGTGGTGATACAGAAATACTTTTTTAACCATAGAGTAGAAGAATTTGGTAAATAGTAGCTCTTTATATAGTTTCATATGATTTCATATATGTTGAAAGTTATAAACTGTGTAAACAGTAATAAATTATATAGGATAATTTATGAAAAGTCGCTGATGAAGAAAATTAATACAAATAGTAAATAGTGTGAAAAGTAGAGAAAAGATGGTAAAAGATGTCTGCATATAGCAAGTGTGTGAATAAATTTGGAGTTGATATAATTGTGCTATGAGAGAGGTGAAATGGATCTGTAAAATTATTTTTTTTAGTCATAGAGTAGTAGATTTTTGACGTGACTTGTCATATGATGTGGTAAATAGTAGCTCCTTAATTTTAAGAAAAAGATGGATACTTTCTTGAATGTGGATTTATAAATTTTGTGAAGAGTGTATATTCGTAGTTTAAGTTATGTGGGATACTTTGATGGCCCTAATAGACATATTATGAATTGTATGTAGTTTGTAAGATAAGTAATCAAGAATGTTCATAGAATACATGAGAAGTATACAAAGGAACATTAATAAAAAAAAAAAATTATTCATTTGAACAATTACACAATTCAGGAGGAGATTTTAGACATTCAGGATGAGATTGTAGACACCAATCGACCAGGAAAGTACTCCGTGGGGGTGACGTTAGACGATAGTGAGTGCTGGAACTCCCATTTCGCGTGTCACTCTCATCCATAGCTGATATTTTTCCGTGTTTCATCTACATTGTGAGCAGTCCAGCATGCTTGCTCTCAAACACACACTCACCTCCCTATTCCTCACTACATACACAGGCATCTTACACACGACATAGTCTTTTCAAAATTTACAAAAAAAAATAAAGGCATCAACTTCAAGAGCCTCGGAGTCCCCTGGGGAGGGGACTATAAATGTCCCTACTTCTGGCTCCCCCCCCTGCCGATACAGGGAACGCAAACCCAGGCAGCGGGCTGGATTTGCTACCGCCCATTCGAGATGTTCTGGACCTCTGTCTGATTCACTTTTCATAAACTTCTGCAACATTCGTGGCCTTTTCTCAAACTTGGAATCTGTTGAACACCACCTCTCCTCCTCTAAACTTTATCATTTTTTCCTCACTGAAACTCATGTGTCTGGAACGATTGAGAGCAACCCCTTTTCTGTAACCTCTTACTTTCTCTATACTCAATTTCACTCCAAAGGTGGATGTTGCGTATATGTACGCAATGACTTAACTTGTTCTCGTATTCCCGAACTCGAATCTTCGAATTCTATACCCTCTGGCTACGGTTAAAATGCCAATCACAAACTAAATACATATGCGCTGTTTACGTTTCTTCTAATTCTACTGACTATCCAAAATTCTTTGACTACCTCACTTCCAAAGTGGAATACATTAGTAGTATGGCTGCAAACAAGACGAGTGCAGAGCAATTGCAATGTTGATCAAATGAGTGCCAGTGCCACCCACTCCACTTGTTGCAAGGTGCCAACCCCCCATTGTGCCCCCAAAGGGGGGGATTCTCCCAGCAAGCTGGGGAAGTCCACCTAACCTCTATGAGGGAGAAAATGGGACGACCTCACCCCCCAAAGGGGTATACCTAACCTAAGAGAGAGAGAGAGAGAGAGAGAGAGAGGAAGAGGCCATCAAGCGTCTGCGAGATGCAGAAGCATAATGAGAGCTCAGGTAACATCACTTGGCTTAGAACTCGAAATCCGCCAGTTGGCTTAAGCAGCCAGTGCCTCCAGGCATTATCAGCCAGTTGGCACAGTGTATATATCCTTTGAACAGACAAAAAGCGCACAAAAACGCACATAGATCCCTATTATTACACACACAACGTATATAAACAGATACATGTAAAGCTCCAATAACAAAATATATAAGAGCATAACCACCACACAAAAAAAAACACCACAGCATCACAACCACCAATCGTCTAAGTTGTAGTAATGCTTAGTTAAGAATATTAAATTTTGTTTAATTAAATAAGATAATGTTTCATGTAAATCATTTACTAATAATTATGAAACAAATTGTTTAAAATGGGTAGGGTTGGTAATACTGAATAGGCTTTGAGAGTGGACTATACCTATAACGGTTTTTCAGTCTTGAGGCAGAACGCGTTACGCGTAGTTGGGCAAAATGTAACGTAGAATAAATAAGTTGTGTGTGTCCCTCTCCGACCTAAATATATTTAGTAATATTTCATACTCGCATATCCCCTAATTAACTAAACCACTTTCGAAATTAATAAAACGTAACAAGTGTTAATAAGAGTATTAATATACCTCCCCCCCCTTCGTTTTGTAACGGTCTTTTAGAGTCAGAACTCGGCGTCGCTACCATGATATATACGATACGGCAAAAAGAGAGTAGAGAAACAAAGTGATAAATGAAAGGAATAGCCGATCGAGAATAAATAGAGAAATAGTAAAGTAGAAAGAAGCGTAAGTAAATAATGAAAAAAAGAAATAATAAACCGTTCACTACATTCTGGTGCTAGCGGTGGTCCTCTTACATCATATTTTGTGAGGCTTACCCACGTGTTAGTATTTCCATTAAAATTCTTAAAACCCGGTATAATAACAAATAGCGTTAATGAATATTTTATTTCGATTATTAAAATATCTAAATGCAAAATTTTACCCCGTTTGTAGGCAAATTTCGAATTTCATGCCTTAAAATTTCATTGTAAATAAAATTTAAAAATGGCGCTTGCCTTCGCGTCCTGATAGCGTCCCTGACTCCTGCCTAAGAATTCAATTTGTTTCGTCCAGTTCCGTTGCTTTTCGTTTGTCCGACTCAGTATTGCGAGTCATTATTACGTTAAATTTTGTTCATTTCGGTTGGAGAGGGTATAGTTTGAAAATTATCGTGCTGCCTGAAGACTCAATTTTCTGTTCTTTTCGTCTCTCCCACTGTATGCCTTTCTTTCAGCTTACCTCTGTTGTTTACTTGTTTGTTTAAAACTTATGGAATTAGTGAAAATTGTAATAATCATAATAATAAGAATAATGATTTGTACGTAAGTATAGTTTGAATACAGTATGATACACAATTCATATGGTCCTTTCAAAGTGTTTCAGCGAAAATTTGTATCGCATTTCTGGGTATATATACATATATAGTACAACATTTCAGGAATATGAGAAATTTTCTGGGTTTCATTAGCAGATTTTTGATCATATTTCGATTGCCTGTATATAATAATAGGATTATTTTGTAAATATAGGTTTACGGGCTTTTTGTTTTGCTCGCTTCGCGCTAAAATAGGATTACGTTACAGTTAAGGGACAAATCGAAAAATAAATCTTAAAGATATTAAAAATTGTCAGATTGGGCCGTATAGGATTGTGTTAAATTTCAAAAATAAGCTACATTGCTTTAATGGAACTAGCGAAATTGTGTTGTGAAATTTTCTATAAAAGTTGTTTTGGATATTTTTTTATACTCATTAATTATATACAATTTGGTAGGTAAGCTGGTTATCTATTTTTTTTCCTGTTTCTTTCGTTTATTTCACGACAATTCCGACATATTTGGTAAAAAGGCTATTGTATCGTACGTAAGAAGAATTTCTTGTAGGCCTATCGTAAAATATTGTTCGGAGATTAACCGTTATTACGGTATGTCTATTGAGTAGTAAATTTTTAGTTATTTAACAAAATTTTCATTGGTTTAACATAAATAAGCATAGGATTTTTCTTTAAAAAGCACAAATGTTGACTTAAATTCTTAATAGCTCTTTTCACGCATAACAGTGAATTTATTAATTATAGGCCTAAAAAGCGGCAGTAAATTTTATTTTTATTTTGGCGGCCAATGTGAGTTACGGTACACATTTTACTAAATCTGGAAATTATAATTTTTTTTGAATTACAGAAATTTGTGTAGAAAATTTTCTTTGCGTTTTATGAATTCATTCAATAATCAATTTTATTTGTACAAGTAGGCCGTTTTTTATTTTTCTTTCCAGTTCAATGACAATGGTAAAATTTTTAGTTCAAATTTAGATTGTATTCTAAAAAGGATATTTTAATTTGGAATTAGAAATGGAAAATGTCCTTTTTTTTTAGTTTGAGCGTTTGCATGGAAAATATTACGAAATTATGTTAGGATATAATGCAGTTTCATTCGGTTAGGGATATTTGTATAGAGGTTCGCTTACAAACAAAGCGACCGCTCTCAATTAGGAAATGTTTTAGTTTTGTTTACAGTGGATTGTGTGTAATTTTTTAGTACATATGATCTATTCTTATTTAGTATAACGATAAAAAAAATTGTATTTTCACTTGGAAACGATAAATTGCTGAGATTTCTGTGATTTGAAAACCATACTGAGGTTTCTGTTGATGCGAGTGTAGTAATGCTTAGTTAAGAATATTAAATTTTGTTTAATTAAATAAGATAATGTTTAATGTAAATCATTTACTAATAATTATGAAACAAATTGTTTAAAATGGGTAGGGTTGGTAATACTGAATAGGCTTTGAGAGTGGACTATACCTATAACGGTTTTTCAGTCTTGAGGCAGAACGCGTTACGCGTAGTTGGGCAAAATGTAACGTAGAATAAATAAGTTGTGTGTGTCCCTCTCCGACCTAAATATATTTAGTAATATTTCATACTCGCATATCCCCTAATTAACTAAACCACTTTCGAAATTAATAAAACGTAACAAGTGTTAATAAGAGTATTAATATACCTCCCCCCCCCTTCGTTTTTTAACGGTCTTTTAGAGTCAGAACTCGGCGTCGCTACCGGAAATATTTATACTGCACGGCGAAAATGAGTAACGAGAGTGTACAGTTAAATGAAATAAAGAGCAATAGAGATATAGTAAAGTCGGAAGAAGAGTAAGTAAATAATGAAGAAAAGATATAATAAAAGCGTTCACTACAAAGTATAGCTTACCATCACCTAACGAAACCCACCTTACCCACGACTTTTACTTACCAGCTCCTGGTAGACCGACAAGGTCTGTAAATACGACACAATAGACAGAGCTATTAAGCATAAACAAATACGTTTATGGGGCCAAGGGGTAGACTGACAAAGTCTCAAAAAAAGTGCGACGCTAATAATTTTTCTATTAAGCTTTTCATAGGGGAACACCACGAGGCCAATCTTCTAAAAAAAGAATCGAATAAGATAAATTAAGTTTAATACAAAAACAAATTTTCATCAAAATATACAATTTTATCCTAAAACCATAACATAAAAAGCATTAATATGAATTTTAAAACAAAATAGAAATTAACTTAGGGGTAACTATTTCATTTTTTCTCTTTCACCCATTTATTGTTTCAATACAAATTTGTCTTTAATATACATTTTTATCCTTAAACTATAACATAAAAAGCATTAATATAAATTTATATTAAAAATAGATTGTATTTCGGGATAACTATTTCATTTCTCGTCTTTCGCCCAAATAGATTCTATTTCGGGGTAACTTATTAATTTTTCCTCTTTTATCCAATTATTTTGTTTCAATATAAATTTATATTTTAGACACAAATGTATCTTTAAACCTTATTACAAAAAAATATTAATATAATTTCATAATAAAAACAGGTTCTATTTCGGGGTAACATTCATTTTTCCTCTTTTACGCAACCATTTTGCTTCAATACAGATTTATCTTTAATATACAATTTTATCCTTAAACTATACCATAAAAATGTTAATATAATTTTCAAAACAAAATAAACTATGGCTCCTCCAATTACAACCCAATGGGCGGGGCATCATTAAGAATCCAGGATCTCTGGTTGGAGGAAAGTCTCGATCTCACACAGGAAACTCACGAATCGAATATTGGGGGTGGGGCCAATCGGGGTCACGTATATAAGAGAGAACATTTTCAGCTGGATCCACAACAGTGATTTACCAATGAGTAACTACACATTCTCTCATTATGGAAACTTCCAGTCAGACACATCAGCTTTACTGCTCCCCGCAATTGTTTGAAGACAGGGACCTCTCTGCAGTGACTACGATCCATCTTTTAGCAGCGGCGGACTGGAACGCCCTACTTTCAACTCAATCCTTTGCAGAAATTTGTGACGGCGAGAAAGAACAGGCGGATGAAGAGGCCACTGAAATGTTTGTAATTACGTAATAATTTAGTTTGTGATTCGTTCTCGGGCTATATATATCGTATCATTCAGTGCTTATCCCTTGCAAGTGTTAGTTAATTTATAAAAAGCCATAAGAAACGAAGTGAAAGGATATCTGCCCAACGGTTCGAGACTCTGCGACGGGGCTTAGTAGCCCAGCTAATCTTCCTTCCTGAGAATGTCATTTAGACAGTGCATTTTATTATGCGATGAAGGTATCCTTTGAAAGTGAAATTTTATTACGCGCTTGTTTCCCTGTACGTTTTCACATAAAAATTTATAGTAAGTTCAACAGGTTAGTTTTAAGAATTACTAAAATTTTAAAGGTAGGAAATTGTTGAGGTCCCGGGTTCGTGACCCGCTGCTTGTAGATGATGCGTAGCACATCTAGCTAATCTTCCTTTTGAGCCCAGTTAGGCTAGTTTTTTTCTGTTTATTATCTGATTCGGTATTCTATTAAGTATTTAGAGAGTGAATTTTGTTTATCAATAATTACGTGTTAACATTTATTTAAAATAAAATAATTATAAAGCATTATAGAGTTGAAAAAGGTTATAGTGCAAGGAAATTACTTTCTGAATTCGATTGTAAAGGATGGACTAGATCAGGTTTAGATTACTTATTGAGAACTATCGATGAAACAGGAAGCATTGAAAGGAAGGTTGGTAGTGGGCGACCAAAATCAGTTAGAGTAGATGAAAATATTCAGAAAGTGGAGGAACGTATCCTTAGTCAAGAGGATCGACCTGGTAGCCACATGACACCTGCTCAAATATCAAAAGAACTAGAAATATCAGAATCAAGCGTAAGAAAGATTATTAAATCTGATCTGCAATTTAAACCACTTAAAAGAGTGCATGGACAAAGTGATAGAAATGCAAGGGAATCATATTGAACAGTTCTTTTAATTTTCTTAAACTAAAAATTATCTACAGTATATCGTAAAAAAAAAATTTTCATGTTAAGTAGGAGAATCTCATTTTTTAGTTAATTATTAATAAAATTAACAATTCTGAAGATATCGTCATAAAAATTTAAAGGATAATAGGTGATTACCGATACTTTATTGTGTAAAAAATTCAACTTAATTAGATAAAAGGTTTTGTTTTAATAAAGGTTTGAATTTGGCTTAGTTTTTTTTGACAGACCCTCTCTCTCTCTCTCTCTATATATATATATATATATATATATGGAACAAATGGATTTTAATTAAAAAAGATTCAATGTGAATGATTCGTTTAATATCTCCCAGGTGCTCGGTACACTGTGACGGTGCTTAGTCATCCAATACGATCATTATTAGAAAAATATATGAGCTGTCAAAATAATTTTCTGTCTACAACCTTATCCTTTCTCCTTATAGGTCCGAGGTGGAACTCGATCGTGTTGTAGCTACTTTTCGTAACAGCTTTGAAGAAAAGCAAATAGTCGACGGCGATTTGGAGGTTTTACAGCGCAGTCAACCCAGTGACCTGAATACGGAGGTCGAAGTATTGGCTCACTTCGTCGAAGTAATGTTAGCTTTTTCCTTTTGGTTAAGAACAAGACAGTGTATTTCCATCAATTTATTAAATGAGAGAAATCATGTTTTATAAATTAGTACAATTCAGCTTAAACTAGTTACAGAATTAGCATCCAATAAATAAGCTACAGGACACAAGACTAACATTATTGGGGACATCTTATATTTTACACAATATAGTTACAATTATATTTATTTATATATATATATATACACGCGTAAAACTTTACACAATACATCGAGTGCGCACAAGTGGGAACTTTTTTATCTGCACGCATACCAATTCATCATTCAGCTCAGGGTCACAAAATCGAATAATTTTAAAAAACTTATAAACCCCTTTCCACGTGACATTTGCAGGATAAATGAAAGACAATACATCCCGCAAGTATTACTAACATATCCTTGTACTTCGTGGGGATTCCAGACAATTTCGGGGATATGCAACTGTTCGAGAAATTTTACAATAACAGGGTCACTCCAGGGATGAGTCCCCAGTGAATTAAAATAATACATTCTTTCCCTTTTTTTAAAGTATATTGCAAACCAATGAATACCTTCGCCCATAACAATGTCCGTGTTTACAATAATTCCCCCGCATTTTCTTAATTGGTAATTTCGATGTTTCATTCTTCGCAAACACACCGATAAATTTGGAGCGTGTGATTCGGTCACTATTCATTACTCTCTGAAGTGTAATCGCATCCATTTTAAAAGTCAGTGAATACGGTCATGAAGCGGTCAATCTCAATTAGGGCTTGTGATTCGAGGGATACTAATACACTAATAGGGGAGTCTATCGGGTTGGCGAATTCCAAGGTGACTGAGATGTTTCCACTTTGTTGTGGACATAAGTGTGTATTTACACCAGCAGATAAGTCGGGCATGATATCTAACGGGTAAAGGTTAAATTTGATCGATGAATTCTTTCTGCGTTACCCCAATCCCGAGCTCATCACAAGCACCTGTAATATGGGCCAGCTTACTATAAGCTCTCGCGCAAAGCGGGAACACAGCGCCTAACGAGTAGTGGCGTATCTATATTTCCACCCAACGCAACGCCATTGACGTATAGAGTTATATTTTTTAGTCCGAAATCCTCGAAATTAAAGGCGTTCTTTTTATATTTTCCATTCGTCGTCGAAGCGTGATCCTGCATTCCAATTAATAACCGTTTAGGTAGAACTCCCAGGGCCACGTTTTCTAGCTGCTCCGAAGTCAACGCTGCCGGCACCGTGTATACTTTAATCAGTACTCTGTTAATTGGGTATTTTACTGTTGCGTGTATTAAATTTTTTTCAATTTCTAATTGTTTAGCAGAGCTTAATTTCACTCGCCGTACGCGAAGATATGTTTCCATAATGTGAATCACAACAGGTTTTGAGCCCTCTTCTTGATCAGGTCCCAGATTTATGCAGATCTCAGGATTCGTGCGGGTGAGCTTTAATTTCATATCCACCCCATTCATAAGCAGTTTATCCTGGAATGTGAAGTCTATATGCAGACGTCCATAGCATTTATATATCTTCTTTTTAGAATTTTTAACTTTATCATTTATACTACTTTCGTCTTTAGTACGATAATAGCCCTCTGCAGTTTAAAAGGTATCCTTCGCTTCATTTGAAAAGTTGAGGATATTTTCAAGATAGGCTCGTAGGTGATAATACCTGTTCCTGCCGAGATGTTGACCTGATTTAAATACACATCACACTGACTGAATATGGAGTGCAGAAAGTTGGTTTCAGGGTATGCAGAATAATTATCATTGCAGTCCGTTCCATCTGAATGGGCTATACGTGGTTTAGTGTGCATGTGCATGCAGCTTCGATGAAAAATGTATGGGCCTGAGCTGGGTATCACGAATTCTATAGGGGCACTAGGGGAACTAATTGTATTTAATGGTTTAATTGTAATAAAGTTACTGTGCTCAATAGAAACTTGTTTTTGGGGCATATCAAAGATGGACAGCTTCGATTTACAACATTGTGAGCTACACGGATGGATGAAGCGTGCCATGACGAGTCAGAAATAGTACCACCTCTCTCGACAAGTACTAATCACCCTATGATTCGTGACAACAATGTCCTCAGGTTATATCAGTTAAAAAAATGATCAACCATAGGTTTCATTCGCTTAGAGCACTTCTTCTTTCTTGATGTCCTTTTACGTTTAACGCCACGTGTTGGTAACCCCTTCTTCCGGACAGCCCTTTTCTTCTTCCCTCCACCACGCATTTTTCTCTTTGCATCTTTCATGATTTCCTCCCGTGTACGTTTTAAATGTTTTTTTTTAGAGCCTCTTTAAGTTTAGCTCCACCCATTATATCTTCTACCGTGTTGAAACCTGATTGTAAGGCTTTCCTCCCGAGTTATCTGGCCCCCCCTTTTCAACAATGGGACAGCCGTGCGTAGTATGGTTGAAAAAATGGATCCAAGCCCACTCCCACGCTGATATCTCACCCCTCGATAGACTGTGAAAGGCCTTCGGGTTATTATAACTGAATGCGACGAAAGTGTAGCTTCACTGTTAAGTCCCATCACCGAATGGGAAATTATTTTCCTCAATCGTTCTTTTATATAGGGTGTCCCATAAGTCCGGCATCATTGGAAAAATAATAAAAAAGGCAAAACAAAACTTTTATTTACAGAACGTGCTCAGTATGTCCACCATTGTTTTCAATGCACAAATTCAGACGTGATACCCAGTCAGCAAGCACACGATGAATGATGTCAGGAGTAATGGTGTTACATGTCCCAATAATGCGCTGCCGCAAATGTTCAACACTCCTAATTTTCTCTACGTATACCAGCGTTTTCAAGTGGCCCCAGAGATAAAAATCTAGTGGCGTGAGATCCGGGCTTCTAGCTGGCCATTCCACAGGCCCTCGACTTCCTATCCAATGACCAGGGAGTTGTTGGTACAGGTATTCCCTTACTTGGGTACTGTAATGTGCAGGAGCGCCGTCTTGCTGGAACCATGTTGGGAAATTTCCTTCTTCGTTCAAGACACTGGGAAATGCTTCTTCCTTGAGCATACCTTCAGTGACATGTTCATCGAAAACGAGGGGGCCTATGATGCGATCCTTCCAAATGCCACACCATACCATTACCCGAGATGCACCTTGTTCCTTTGAAGAGGTATGCCAGTGAGGGTTGTTTTGAGACCAGTAGCGGGTGTTCTGTCGATTTACCTCACCATTTCCATAAAAAACAGCTTCGTCACTGAACAGAATGGTGGACGGGAAATTGGCATCCCAAGCATATGAATTATGGTTTGTAGAAATAGAAAAATATTAATTTCTCCTATGATGCCGGACTTATGGGACACCCTCTATATCGAGATATTGGTTAATAGATTAGTCGCAACATTCACATAATGGGGCTTGTCATATGTAATGCTCAAGCTCTTCCCTCGATGGTTGGGAATGTGTGCAATGCGCAGCAGACGCGCCTGGGTAGCCCCAACAAATTGATGCTCAAAAATATTGCTGTAAATATTGCACATGCCTTGGGATAGATAACCAACCACAAATTTCTCGTTTCAAATGATACAATAAGCTGGACAAGTCGGACAAGTCATGTTGTGCCTCGTGAAAGGTATCTCTTTGGAACCCTGCTTCATATCGGCCCTCGGTTATTATTTGGAACAACCCTTTGTCTTTAATATTTCTATTGTCCTGTGATTTTAGGGTCAGAGCATGTGCAGGGTTTTCTTTGTTAACGATTTCGTATACTAAATCAGCCGTAAGATTTGAGCTTTTTAAAATTTCGTTTAAGTCTCTCACAAGATCCTCGGCCGCATCATAACGACCCTGGCCTAGTGTTACTACTGTACTGTAGTGTAATACAGGGCCTACCCACTCCGGGCGGCACGGATGGTTTCATCCCTAATTACCCCTTTTCACATTCATCACGATCTCTAAGAACTGTAAAAACGGGTTCTTTATAATCAATACTTAAGAAGCTGATGGATAGCAGAATTTCGCGTAACCCCATCTCATACGAATCGTGTTCCAATTCAATGGGTCAATGGAGTTCTGTTACAAAATTGGCTAGTGTGTTGTTAGGATGCACAGAGAGAGAAGAAGAGGAGGGAAGTGTGACATAGAAGTGGTTAGGCGCCATGTTGCATACTATTTAAGCTTCATTATTGCATTAGTTTTTATATAGGTGTTGAAGCTTTCTGGGTACCCTAGCCATTTCACCAGGTACATTTTTCTCTTTCTTGAACCTTTGCTGCCTAAAATCTTTTCCTAAATTAAATGCCACTTTCTGCAACTCCTCGCGGTAAAAGCCTACTCCGATTTCCTTTCCATTCAAATCTTCAACGTAATACATCATTACCTCGCCTTTAGGTCTCATAGCCCTAACTTTAAAAATTTCACGTGTCCATCCTTGCTCAAATCCCTTCGCGAATTTATTTCCAGAACGGAATAGCTTTACATAATCGTTGATTTCGAAACGTGTAGAGTGTGGAGGTGCTCTACGAATATCTCTTCTCAACACACACTCTGTGTGCGCACCTCTTTCTAAAACCTCGTTAGGTGTTGCCCTAATCGCGCGATGGTATTAACGGTTGTATGACGAGACCAATGATCCCAGAATGTTTATATATCTGTATTTGTTTTTTTGTGTAAAATAGCGATGCATGCGTTCCTTTATGGTACGTTGAGCTCTTTCAGCTAAAGAGGCCTTATGTATAGAATTGCTAGCGTAGGAGCTGATATTAAACTCTGCCAACATGTTCTGAAAAGTTCGGCCTATAGATTCTTTCCCCATATCCGTACAAAAATATCCTGGAATCCTGTTTTCTTTCAACATCAGCGTTTTGGTAGCTTTAGCATCTGATTCAGGCGATTTATGCTTCAGGAGAATTAACCACAGGTATCTAGAGAATACATCTAATATGAATAGGATGTAGCGATAGCCATCATTATATACTGACTATCTTTAAATGTCTGTTAAATCCGCTTGCCAAATAGAGTCAATCGAAGGCGCTGTTGTCCTGGCTGTTTTAAACCTGTTTCTCACCGGCTTATGAAGTGTATAAGCATCCTGCTCCGGCAAAAACCTCTCAACATTTTTTCCCTACTCCATCATTGTAAACACATCTGTACAGTCTATCAACACCGCCATAGGAAGCGGGGTTAGAAATGTCATAATAGCGTATTCTTAATATGTTAGACATTTGTGTATTTTCGGGGCATGCAGATAGGGATGGCCGTTGTTGTTTGGCCTCTTCTTCTTTCTCCTCTTCAGAGATGCTACCGTTGGAGGTGATGGCGTACTACGTTGTGGCACATGCTAAACTCGCTCCAAGTCTTTTAACCACTGTATGATGGGGTCCTCACTCAATAGATTATAAAGACTTAAGCCTTCAATAATCAATGTGTGTGGGAGACTGCTTTTTAATAAATGCTCGATGTGTTGCGTTCCGTTATTCTTTGGTTGGTCATCTCTAACGTCGGCCCCACATCCTATGTCGCCATCCTCATCGTTGCTCGCGCTCTGCCAAATAACCACGGGGATCTCTGTCGGATTCTTATAATCTTCATACTCATGAAGAAATTTCTGCAGAGCCTCTTGGTACAGGATCCTTTTCTCATAAGGTGAATTTTCACTTCATTAAAAGGTCTATCAATTCGCTTTCTATTCTTTTAAGTCTACTTTTACGGGGTACTAGAACCGTGTCTGGACTCTTTGAATTTTGCAGTGAAGCATACACCTCTTGCGGAATCATTACCACTTTCTTCATTATATTCATCTAGTCAGTAAAAGTTCTAAAACTGAAAATAAGATGGGGTGGAATGATCCCCATCTTTGTACATTAATTCGATTTTTCTTCCTTACAGTTTGACTTTTACGAGGAGCGTACGTATTTTGTTCTTGTAACGACGTATGGCGAGCCTTCTGAGGGGATTTCTTTGGTACATTACATTTTATAACATTAAGGCAGATTTCACAGATGCATTTTAAAAAGTCGGGGTCGATATTTTAAACAAACATCTGCTGCAATGCCCGGGGCAATCGATAGTGAATTTTTATTAATTCACGGTATTTCTTTAGCCTATTTGTCATTCTGGAATATACTCCGTTTCAGGCTCGTTTAGGAATATATTCGTTCTTAGATGCACCCTAAACGTGTTTCGAGGGTGAAGGTCACAAAGCAAATATCCGTAACGCTGACTTGTAACTTCTTTATAAACCTTCAAAAACTCCTTACGCTGATTCTGGAACATCTCTACGTTGCGTGAATAAGACTAGATATTGTGTATTTAACGACACATGGCGCATGTATCTATTTTTGAAAAATAGATCCTGATTGATGAAGAATACGTTTAAGTTAAGATGGTGGGGAACACTGTAAATGTCTCGGCAAACGTTTTATCCATTTCCAACATGAGATCGTCAATTACAATGACTATGCTCATTTCCTTTTAACGAATTAATATCATATACACCTTTGTGCAACAAAATATCATCTTTTTACCCGTTGAACACTGATTGTTACGTCGAATAGCACCATATTACTTTATTCACAAATTTTGAGAACATCTTCCCCTTATCTTTAATGATTTTAAGCATAAACACAGTTTTACCACATCCTGTAGAGCCAGATATAATACACGTGGACGGGCTCGTGAACCTGAATTTTTCTACAGATTTCACCTCTAACACGTCACACCCCTAAGTGGAACATTTACAAAATATAATAAAAATTTTAGTGATGTTCCTTATATTCTACAATCTTGTTTTTCTTCTTCCACAGAACTGTGAATGACAACGATGTACAGCACCCAATCGTCCATATTACAGACGACCTCCGATGACAGTGTAGTTGTGGTTACAGAATCCTCTCCCGCTGAAGAACCATTGCCAGCGATACCCACACTGCATGGCAGTTCAAAGCGTAGGCACGATGATGCAGAACCTTCCACGTCAGGTGTAAAACGTGCCAGGATTGCACCGGTTTCTAGACCACAGTAATAGACTCCCAGCCCTCTACGTCTCATGACACAACTCCCACACTAGCTCCCTCCTCAATTAAATTTGTACCCCCCATATTCCTGTTCAATTTCGGGTACATCTCCACCAGCAGCTTCTCGTGCTGTAGAGGAAGGTATAGCATTCGAACTGTTGCGCACCTCTATCCCCACCCCTGCGATGACTAGAAATCGGTACGTATTCAGGTTTGACCCTGGAATCCTGTATAGCAACGGTGTTGATCACGGAGTGCGGCGCGTAGTTGAGCATATTGTGGTTTCCCCTTCAGAACCGCGACGAACGTGAAGTCCAGACGAAGTTGTCCTTCGGGTTCTGGTCAGTTGACGGGGCTGTAGATGAGTTTTGGTAGTGATACCATTCAGACGCTTGGCAGCTGTAGACAGAATATATCTTGGGCCATATAATGCAGGCCTCTCAAAGTAGTACAACCTTCAATATGGACAACTTCACGGTAGATATTGACAGAGTATTGACCTTATACTCTTAACTTCAATTCTCAGGCTATTTACAGAAAGCATATAAACGCCGAGCGTGGTTGCGGCTTTTTAGCAGTAGTCTTAGCCCATATGTTTACTGTACTAAATGGTTCTAGGACAAAGTGTCGACGGACAAAGTGTCGACGGACAAAGTGTCGACGGACAAAATGTCGAATGGACAAAGTGTCGACGGACAAAATGTCGAATGGAACATACAACATACAAAGGGGCGAATAGACAAAAGCGATTAGGTTAAACAATTTATTTTTAAGAGATATATTTAAAAAATACAATATTTATAGTTCATGAACTGGTTTTATTTATTCCTGCTTCAAATCCAGGTTAACATTTTATTTGGAGTAAAATATGTTAAAAAGAAGATTAAAAACTTATAAATTGTGAGCTATTGACTTCAAAAACTCTAGTCCATTTTCAATAACAGGTTTCATGTATTCGTTTTAATCGATAATTTATTGTAGCGTATTTCTTATTTACTCTTCCGATTTGTGCTCCATGCGAGGATTGCTCCAAAGCCATTTCTGTACTTGCCTGTTCTAATCGAAGTTTCTGAATAAGTTTGGCTTCGGTTGGATGGGTAATCATCATTCTTCTCTTAAAGGCATTATGCCATCCTTCGAGAGCGTTATTGGTTCTGGGCAGGTCGTCGGCAAGTCTTTCATGAACTGACCATAGTTCTATTTCAAATTTTGGCTTTCTGCGTCTACCACGCTGAACAATGCCTAGCCAAGTACTTTCGAAATATTGAAGGAATTCGCCTAAAACATCATCCGTTGCTTCATCGAGCGAAGTCATCAGCTCGTTAAAGAGAGTGCACACATCATCTGGTGGTACAAATGCCAAAGCTTGAATTTTTTTTATTATCAATGCATTTTCTAACTGGCTATACTCTCTAGGTTAGGTATACCGCTTTGGGGAGGTGAGGCCGTCCCATCTTCTCTCCAAAGAGGTTAGGTGGACACCCCCAGCTTGCTGGGGGTTTCCTCCCCCTTTCTTTTAGCGCCCTGGGTCTTAGCACTGTGGAGTGGGTTGGCACCTTGCAACAAGGGGGGTGGGTGGGGTTGGGTACTGGCATTCATTTGATCAGCATTGTAATTGCTCTGCACTCGTCTTGTTTGCGGCCATACTACTTACATTCTTTCCCGTTCTCACTTTGTTGAAATCTCCATTTTAGGAGATTTCAATGTTCACCACCACCTTTGGCGTTCCTCCGATTTCACTAACATCCCTGGTGATCTAGCTTACAACTTTTCTATCCTAAATGACCTTGAGCATATTGTACAGCACCCTACTCGTATCCCCATTCACCTTGGAGATAGGTCCAACATTCTGGATTTATTTCTTACCTCTCATCCTTTTTCTTACTCTGTGAAACTTTTCTCTCCATTGGGCTCCTCCGATCACAATCTTATATCTGTTTCCTGTCCTATCGCTCCAATTCGGCCTTTGGGCGTCGCTGATTAGGAGGCCTTTGGCAGTACTTCTGAGATTTCCCATGGAATAATTACTGCTTCCGTGGTCGGAGCCCTTCTGTGTGTGCAGAACGCATCACAGAGGGGGTTGTCTCGGGCATCGAGGCGTACATCTCATGTTCTATTCCTACTACTAATGCAAAAACACCTTAGTTTAACTCTACTTGTTCTAATGCTAGTCACAACAGAGAGAAGGCTTTCAGAAGGTACCGTCGACATCCCACACCTGACTCTCACTCAGCTTATATTTTTGCCCGGAATCGTGCAAAATCTGTTCTTCGATTCGCCAAAAATTTCTTCATCTGACAAAAATGTGAAAATCTATCCAATTCTATTTCTTCTCGCTCTTTCTGGCATCTAGCTAAGAACTTCTTCAATAACATTACTTCCTCTTCTTTCCCTCATATTTTGCATTCCGACAGTATAGTTGCCGTCTCTTCTCCTGACAAGCTGAACTCTTCGCTAAAACTTAACTTTCGTTTGCAATTCAACCATGGGCGATTTCGATGCTGTTCCTCCATCTCCTACCCCTCTGACTTTATTGTCTGAAATTAGAATCTCTTCTAAAGATGTTTTTTCTGCCCTATCTGGGCTCTACTCTAGGAATGCGTATGGTCCTGATTGTGTTCCTCCTGTTGTTCTTAAGAACTGTGCCTCTGTGCTGACACCATGCCCAGGCAAACTCTTTCGTCTTTGTCTCTCATCTGGTACTTTTCCTTCCTGCTGGAACTTCGCTTTCATTCAGCCTGTACCAAAGGAGAGTGACCACTCTCAACCCTTCAACTATCGTCCAATTGCTTTGATTTCTTGCCTTTCAAAAGTTTTTGAATCTATCCACAATAGGAAGATTCTTAAACAACTGTCTTCTCGCAATCTTCTTTCAAATCTTCATTATGGATTTCGCAAGGCACGCTCTACTGGTGATCTTTTGCATACCTCTCTGACTCTAGGTCATCCTTCTTTCGGGATTTCTGTGAAACTTTTACTATTGCACTAGTGATGTAGCGGATGTCATTTTTTTCACATCCGCGGATGTTTGATTTCAACATCCGCGGATGCGGATGTGGATGTCTACATTTTCGTTATTTTTTAGGATATATTCGAGATTTGTTGTGTTTAACGTATATAATAAGTTATTATATAGAGAGAGCTGTAGCTATAATGTAGTATAATTGATTAATTGTACAATAATTGCTGTACTTTTCCCTGAACATATAAAATAACAGCAAGCATCTAACTAATATAGAAATCAATTAGTGAATTCGTCTGCAAATAAATTCGTTATATTTTGTTGAGTTTCAGCCACAATTAAAAACCGTAATTGTGTTACCCCGACCTCTTTCCCCAACCTCCACCCTTATAGAAAGAGATCTTTAATTAGCTTGATAACTATTTATATTAAGTTTAAAGTTTTATTAGGCATATTTATAAATGAGTAATTAAAATAAAGTAAACTAAGATGTTCATCGTTTAATATTCAAACTTAATTATAGGAAGGTTATGCTTAAGGAACATTAATTTTTCTGCCTTTTCTGCTGCCAGTCTGTTTCTCTTTTCATCATATATTAATCCAGCACTGCTAAATAATCTCTCGCTTGGTACGTTTGTTGGAGGACAGGCTAAATGTTTCCTTGCAAGTTTACTCAAGTATGGATAGATATTCTGCGTATTTTTCCACCAACTAATAGGATTGTCACATGCAGCCAGGCGTTTTTCTTGGTGATAGCTCTCGATCATTTTTACTACATCTTTTGACATCGCGTAGGTCTCGTCATCGCTGCTTGACTCAAGAAACTGAGAGAGAGATTCTGTGATAGATTTGCTCGTTGAAGGTGTTGGTTCTGTCACTGAAACTTTTATTCTTTTGGTGGGTGGCGAAGCGACAGATTCAAGAGATTGAAGCTCTTCAACTGCTTTGCCAAGTGATGATTTAACTCGTTCTAATGTACTAGGTGAAAATAACTTAGCTTTGTAACGTGGATCTAAGTAGGTTGCAAGAGAGTAACTTCATACAAGAACAGCCTCTCGTCTTGTCGCTTGCATCACTTTTGCGCACAATGAACTAGTTCTATTAATATAGTAGAATTTGATAATTTCCGCTTATTAATGACGTTTTATCTCAACGGTCCACATCCGCACGACATCCGCAGTCCAAAGTGCGGATGCGGGTGCGGATGCGGATGGGAGAAAATGTGCGGATGTTCCGCGGATGCGGATGCGGATGTGACCTACATCACTATATTGCACTAGACATATCTAAAGCTTTTGATAGAGTTTGGCACAAATCTTTAATTTCAAAACTGCCCTCCTCCGGTTTCTATCCTTCTATCTGTGCCTTCATCTCTAATTTCCTTTCTGGCCAATCTATAGCTGCAGTTGTAGATGGCCACTGTTCTTCTCTTAAAGCTATTAACAGTGGTGTTCCTCAGGGTTCTCTCCTATCACCCACTCTTTTACTTTTATTTATTAATGATCTTTTAATTCACACTTCCTATTTTATTCACCCCTATGCCGATGATGCCACTCTTCACTTCTCCACTCGCTTCCAAAGCGTCCCTCACAGCAGTAACTTCATGATTCGCGGAGGACGGCTATTGGACACCTGACCTCTGATCTTTCTGCTATATCTGATTGGGGTAGAGAAAACCTTGTGGCTTTCAATGCCTCAAAAACTCAGTTCCTCCATCTGTCTACTTGTTACAATCTCCCACACGACTATCCCCTTAACTTCAAGACACACAACTCAATCCTTCTTCTTCTCTTAACATTCTTGTGATTTTTCCTGGAAAGATTACATATACTCTCTTTCTAAAACAGCTTCTAAGAGGTTAGGTGTGATGTACCGCCTCCGCGGTTTCTCCACCCTCACTCATTTCCTGTCTCTGTACAGGGGTCTTATTCGCCCCTGTATAGAGTATGCTTCTCATGTGTGGGGTTGTTCAACCCACACAGGCGTATTTGACCGAGTGAAATCAAAGGCTTTTCGTCTCATCAATTCCCTGTCTCTTACTGATTATCTTCAATCTCTCTCTTATCGCCGCAGTGTTGCCTCACTCTCTCTTTACTATCACTATCATAACGGACATTGCTCTTCTGAATTCTCTAACTGTATGCCTCCTTCTTTAAGGAGAGCACGCAGTAGCAGACTTTCTACACTTTCTTATTCCTTTTCTGTCCAATTATCTAATGCAAGGGTTAATCGGTATTTTCAGTCTTTCATCTACTCAACTGGTCAACTCTGGAACATTGTTCCTCAATCCATCTTTCCTCCTGTCTATGACCACCCATCTTTCAAACGCAGAATGTCTAGGCATCTCAAATACCTCGGACCTTGATTTTGGCTCTCTTCTTTTTCTATGGGAGGGGCGCTCTTGCGGGCATTTGCCCTTGGCCCCTCCTTCCTGCATAAAAAAAGAATAGAATGTAGAACTCATTTATAAACATTAGTAACTTGTATTGTAATTCCTTGAATTGAGCAAATACTGTTACAATACTGTATTGTTTAGGGTGTATACAAGTTGAGAGATGTGAAAGTTGCTTAAAGTGAAAGCCTGAGTCTTTCTTGATGAGAATCTTATGAAAATTTTGTTTGTTTGATTTATTAATTATGCAAATAATGTGTATGTGTGAAGGCTGTGTGCTGCCGATAAAGAAATACATTTAAAGTTGAAAGTAGGATGATGGTTATTTGATGGTATCAGTTTCGTTCAATTTGGGTTAGTTAACTGAGTAATAATAAGTTTGAGATGAGGGCAAGTTTGTGTTAGAAAATTATAGTAACTGTATTATTTTATTTTTAGCACCAGTCACCAGTCATACTAGACTTATTATTAGGCTGACCATACGTACCGTTTTGAACGGGACAGTACCGTTTTGTATGGGTTTTTGTATGGGTTCTGTCACTGAAGAATAATTGTAAGCTCAATATGTTTATGTACTTACTTTTTCATGAATACAGAATATTACATAACCCCCGTCCCTTTTTTGCCATCCCAATGCCCCGTTTTTGTCTCAAGGAAATATGGTCAGCCTACTTATTATACTACTTATAAAATAGAAAAGCTGTGACTGAGCCATCCTTTCTGAAAAATTAAAGATAAACAAAATGGCTAGTGTATACGTTAATTAATGTAGACCATAAATAGTACATATTTGTGGTGGTAGCTTGTTAACACCTGATTTCAAATAATTTTAGATGCTTCTACTGAAGAGGAAGTTCTATTAACAATTTCAAGATCTGATTTTTATGGAGGCAAAAGATAACCTGAACTAAATTATGAGTGAGGCTTCATCAACTATTGGGTTAGAAAATACAATGCTTTGATTTTTATATATTGGTTTAAAATACTTTTTATTTTTTCATTTTTATATATTTGATTGAATCAGTTTGCTTTGTATTTTTATAATACAGCTAGTGATTTAAAAGATCTGTTGTATCATGTTTAAGGTGAAGACAACAGCCACCAATTGTAGTAGTGAAGGCCCTGTTTTAACCAGAGAATAGAAGAATTTGGTATGAATTGGTATTATGTTGTGGTAATAAATAATAGTTCTTTAGTTAGTTTTAAGAAAAATCTGGCTGTTTTCATGAATGAGAGTTTATAAATTGTGTAAACAGTGACAAGTTATGTAATTCTATGCACTACGTGTGATGGCATTGGTGGAAATTTTCATAGTCCGGATAATTTTCATATGGAACGTGCCCCTGCTGCAGTGGTATCTCGCAAAATGATGGATACCAAGAAGTATAGAAATGTTGCAATGGTAATTTGAATAGGTCATTAAAATTTGTGATTCAGCATTAGCTTGAGACAAGGGTAGCCGGACCGTTGGTCGAAATACGATTGGCCGACAGACAACTGGCCGACAGACAACTGATCGACAGGACAACTGGTCGACAGGACAACTGGTCGACAGGACAACTGGTCGACAGGACAACTGGTCGACAGGACAACTGGCCGACAGAAAACTGGAAAGGCAAAGGATCAAACATGAAAAATAGAAAGTTTGTAGTACTGTATATCATCTTTTGCAATATCGGCTCTCTTTCTGTTAACGAACGAAAATATCACGACTTTACCTAACCGATCTTCAAGGGCGGACAGTTGCCCTAACCGGTCATTCAATAATTTTCCCGTAGATTTCGATTAATTTTAAGCAACTGGTATAGAATAATTGTTTTCACTCTACCACTGCACCCTTTGCGCTTTTCACATCTCCAATAAATTGTATTTTCTCTTATTCTATCAACTAAGTATGCGAATCCTTCATACAGAAGTTTTCTAGCACCTCTCTGTTTTAACGAATTCCATAATACTGGTATGGGTTTGGGAAATCAAACTCGTGATTTAAACTACTCCGTGATTGAGACTATTCTGGAAAAAGGAAATTTCTCGAAGAGGAAATTTTTCGAACATATTGAAAACAGAAATATTTAGACTAATTATTATATACTTATTTTATAATTATATTTTATAATATATAATATATAATATATATATAATATATAATATATAATATAATATATATATATATAATATATATAATAATATATATATATATTATATATACTTATTATATACTTATTTTATAATTATATTTTATAATATATAATATATATATTATACATTATATTTATATTGTCAACCAATTGTCTGTCGGCCAGTTGTCCTGTCGACCAGTTGTCCTGTCGACCAGTTGTCTGTCGGCCAGTTGTCTGTCGGCCAATCGTAGTTCGACCAACTGTCATATCAAAAACTTTTGATATTTGATAGAGTTTGGCACGAATCTTAATCTCAAAACTGCCCTCCTTCGGTTTCTATCCCTCTATCTGTGCCTTCATCTGTGCCGATTTATAGCTGTGGTTGTAGATGGCCATTGTTCTCCTAAAGCTATTAACAGTGATGTTCCTCAGGGTTCTGTCCTTTCACCCACTCTTTTCCTTTTATTTAGCAATGATCTATTAAATCGTATTTCTTGTCCTATACACTTCTACTGTATGTCGATAATTCCACTCTTAACTTCTCCGCCCATTTCACAAAGCGTCCCTCTCAACAGTCACTCCATGCTTCGCGAAGGATGGCTATGGCACACCTGTCCTCTGATCTTCCCGCTATCCCTGATTGAGGCAGAGAAAACCTTGTGGCTTTCAATGCCTCAAAAACTCAGTTCCTCCATCTGTCTACTCTGGCAATCTTACACATGATTATCCCCTTACCTTCAACAATACACAACTCAATCCTTCCTCTTCTTTCAACATTCTTGGTGTTTCCTTTTTTCGTGATCTTTCCTGGAAAGATCACATGTACAGTAAAATCCCGTTTTTCCAAAATACCCTCTCTCTTCTCCGCAATGTTGCCTCACTCTCTCTTTGCTCTCGCTCTTATAACGGACATTGCTCTTGTGAACTTTCTAACTGCATGCTTCCTTCTTTAAGGAGAGCACACTATATCAGACTTTTGACACATTCTCATTTCTTTTCTGTCCAACTCTCTAACGCAAAGTTTAATCGGTATTTTCATTCTTTCATCTACTCAACCGGTGAACTCTGGAACAATCTTCGTTGCTGGTTAAGTATGCGGTCTACCATCTGAGTTTTGACAGAATATAAACTAACGAAAATATCACGACTTAACCTAACCAATTACACTAGGCAACAAAGATTTTGTTACAGAAGACCAAATAGGTGCTCCTAGCTAATTTCGGTATGCTGATTTCAAATCTATAATTAAATTTTTTCTATCACGTCTAGATTTTGTGTAAAATGCAAATCACTTTTAGTAAAATTTTCTACCACGTCCAGATTTTGGTTTTAATCGGCTTAATGCCAGTAATATGAAACTTGCTTTTCAAGGTTAAAGCAATTTTTTTTGCCAACTATATACAAATTCGAACAATTTTGATAAATAAAATTTATCCCGAGTTGGCAACACTGAGTCAAGAGCATAGTAACGGGCAACGGCCCAACGGTCAGTCGCTACGTGACAGTCAAGCAGAACGGTTGTTGAAGCTCTCTGCTGATGAGCAAGTGACAGGTTGTGGTGACTTGTGTGTTTTTATAGCATTTGTTTTGTACTACGGTGTGTATTTCTTTTTATTTTGCACATCGTAATAATTACTTTCTACGTTTTTTCAGATATTGTATGGTAATTCAAAATGGCATCAAATAGACGTGCTTGTGTAAATCACCCAGACAACTTCTGCTTTGTCTGTGGACAATATACACCTAAGCCACAACGTAGAAACATAACAACAAAGATTAAACTTGCCTACAAGTGTTATTTTGACTGTAAGTTAGGAGACCAACAGAGGGACTGGGCACCACATATTTGCTGTGCACAGTGCAATGCAATGTTAATAGCTTGGATGAATGGTAAAAGAAAAGCTATGCCGTTCTCAGTCCCCATGGTTTGGCGTGAGCCGAAAAATCACTTCAATGATTGTTATTTTTGTTTGACAAAGATTGCTGGTTTCACAAAGAAAAACAAATCAAAGATCACGTACCCAAACTGCGAATCAGCAATGAAACCAGTACCACATGATGAAACAAATCCACCACCAGTTCCACCAGCAACGATAACAGACAGCAGTTCATCTGAAGATTCTGCTAGTGATATAGAAACAGGGAAAGATGGCATATATGTTCCAGATGCAAATATTTCCCCACATTTGTTAAGTCAAGCGGAGTTAAATGACTTAGTGCGCGATTTGGAATTACCAAAAGAAAAGGCAGAGTTGCTTGGTTCAAGACTTCAAGAATTTAATCTTCTCCAACCAAACACCAAAGTTTCCCATTTCCGCCATCGCCATTTGCAGTTTTCATCATTTTACTTACAGGAAGAAAACGTTTGTTTCTGCCACGATATCAGTGGTCTGATGCAAGGGATTGGCTGTCGCTATGATCCAAAAGAATGGAGACTGTTCATTGACTCTAGTAAAGCTAGCCTTAAAGCTGTATTACTGCACAACGGCAATGAAAAACCTTCAATACCGGTAGCACATGCCACTGGCCTTAATGAGACTTATGAATCGATGAAACTGCTGCTAAGACTCATCAAATATAAGGACCACACATGGAATATTTGTGGCGACCTTAAAGTTGTATCATTACTTCTTGGGTTACAGTTGGGCTACACAAAGCATATGTGCTTTTTGTGTCTATGGAACAGCAGAGATGACAAGAACCACTACAAAAAACATGATTGGCCATCTAGAACTGAACATGTTGTTGGTAAATACAATGTGAAACACCCAGCACTTATTGACCCTCAGAAAGTACATCTTCCACCACTTCACATTAAACTTGGCCTTATGAAAAATTTCGTGAAGGGTATGGATCATCAAGGTAGTGGTTTCCAATATTTAAAGGATAAATTCAAAGGAATATTGACAGATGCTAAGCTAGAAGCTGGAGTTTTCACTGGACCACAGATCCGCAGTGTCATCCACGACTCATCGTTTCCATCTAACCTAAATGAGAATGAACTAGGAGCATGGACATCTTTCGTTGAAGTTGTCAAAAATTTTCTTGGAAACCACAAAGCTGAAAACCACCGTAAACTCGTAGAAAACATGCTTAAATCTTATGAAATAATGGGATGCAGAATGTCTTTGAAAATTCATTTTTTACATTCTCATCTTGACTTCTTCCCGGCCAACCTTGGGGCTGTAAGTGATGAGCATGGTGAGCGCTTCCACCAACAGATCTCAGTTATGGAAAACAGATACCAAGGTAATTTCAACCCAAATATGATGGGAGATTATTGTTGGTTCCTGCAGAAGGAGAGCTCGTCATCCTACAAGCGACAAAGGAAGAGGACACACCAAAGTTTCACTTAAGAACAGGAATTTTCCTTTCAGTAGTAACAACAAAATACTAACGCGCTTTGGGTGGATGGTTGGGCGCAGGGGTGGTAACTCCGCCAGCGGAATTCCGCTGTCTGTCTTAAGCCAGAATAAAGGAGGAAAGACATCCCTGTTCACTAATTATTTAAGTATGCTTAACATAAAACGTGGCACGGAAAAGTAGCTTAGACGGCTTTCGTAATAGAAGCGGGTGAGAAAAAAAATGAAAAATAGGGGTTTTCGGTTATACAAAATCTGGACGTGATAGAGAAATTTTGATATCAGATCTGAAATCAGCATCAGCGCTTTAGTAGGAATCAGTAGTTCACCTGTCTGTAACAAATAAAAAGGTTGAAATTTGTTGCCTAGTGTTATCAAGGGCGTACAGTTGATATATTATTAATTATAACATTGTTTGTTGATCTATTAGTAAGTAGTAAATACTATTCCAGAAACAAACAATGTTATAATTAATAATAGATCAACTGTACGCCCTTGATAATTGGTTAGGTTAAGTCGTGATATTTTCGTTAGTTTATATTCTGTCAAAACTCAGATGGTAGACCGCATACTTAACCAGCACCCAATCTTCCTCAATCCATCTTTCTCCCTGCCTATGACCTCCAATCATTCAAACTTTCAAACGCAGAGTGTTCAGGCCTCTAGAAAACCCTGAACATTGATTTTGGCTCTCTTCTTCTTGTATGGGGGAGGGGAGCGTTTTAACGGGCCTTCGCCCTTGTCCCCTTCTTCTTGCACAAAAAAAAACTTTACTCCTTGCTACAAGAAGATCGCCAGTGCAGCGTCCCTTGCGAAACTCTTACTGACGATTTTCATGCATATCTCTCTGACTCTTGATCATCTGCCTTCTCAGGATTTTAGTGAAACCTTTGCTATTGCGCTAAATATATTTGTTACGTAAATTATGAGGAATTGTGAACAGCGAACAGCCGTCAATTTCCAAGTGTTAATTAAAGTAATGTGAATTAATATGTCCAGTATGTAGATAATAAAAATGTTATCCCCCACAAAATCGACAGCCAGTTTCTTTGTATACATTAAGAATGTTTTTTTTCAGCACAAATTTGAATACTTGTTGATTATGATGTATATAGTGCCTATATACAGTCATGGTGTGTGTATATATATATATATATATATATATATATATATATATATATATATGTCTGTGTGTGTGTGTGTGAGTGTGTGCGTGTGCGTGTGTGGGTGTCTTATAACTTTTAATGCTAACAGTATGTTAATATTGATAGGCTTATTGGTTTGAAATAATTGCTCAAATAGCACAATATTCTTGAAGTTAATATACGACAAGCTAATGCAAATTCTGATCCCACTAAAAAATAATTAATTATGAACAAAGGATAAAAAATAAGATGCGTACTGAAACATGTAATAATAATAATAAAAACTAATCGTCGATACAACTATTTAAACAACAAATTTAAAACAATAACAGAAAAAGGCCTACGATAATAAACAACATTATGCATAAGATTGCAGAAATAGCTTTTGCGTTTAATGTGGTGAGAAAATTCGTGTATTTAATATACTTACGGATCGTGTTACTGAAGATAAATATATAATAAAGTAAATAATTGATACGTTCATATTTAAAAGTAAATAAACCGTTATGATAATGTAATAATAATTAAACTCTTAATTATAAGACTATCTTGTTATTAGTTGATTTAATCGAATTTTTGAAGCATGTAAGCTATGCCTCGAATAAAAAATGTAATATATTTAAAAGTAAATGAATAAATATTCTTTCTACTTTTTATAATACAAATATCAAAACAAAAAAAATTGTTTTTATTTAAATTGTATTTAGAGTGCTTCAGTTTTTGTTGTTGTAACCTGAACCAATATAAAAAAACGAAGCGATGAATCTGTTACACTCGCTGTCAAAATTATTTTTAATGCCTTCTGAGAACATAATGGCATGTCTATTATCTGCTCTATTTTCTAAGACCTTATATGGTTTCATATGAGTTTATTAAATATATTAGGTTATATTTTTGTCTCTATTATGTAACTATTAAAGAAACATCAAAACTTTTATACTTGTCGGTATCAGACCAGCACACTTACGGTGCTTGCTTTTTACTCGTTTATCTTTTTCTCTTGCTGTTCTTCTTATATACATTATATATTATTTTTGGGGTACATTTGCTTGTAGATATATATATATATATATATATATATATATATATATATATATATATATATAATAAACAGGAACACCAGAGAAAAAATAAACATCTTTCAAGGTTTAATAGTACCAACGTTTCGGAATGCACTAATTCCATCTTCAGGGCTAACGTAAGTATATATATTATGCAAACCCAAACCCAAGAAAAATGATTCCAAGGCCTTTCGTGTATTCAGAAGTAGACCTCGTCAGGAAATGATGAGCTGTACTTCTAAGTACACGAAAGGCTTTGGAATCATTTTCGTTTTCCTTGTGGGTTAGCATCATTCATTCATTTGACGTGTTTAAGTGTGAAATTCATCCCAATTTTATATATATATATATATATATATATATATATACACCTCCGTTAACCTTGGATTTGCTTCCGCCCGAATTGTTCATTTTGACGGGGGTCAAGATTTTCACTCCACCTTAGACCTACAATTTAACGTGGAATCCGAATCACGCTCCACCAGCAGACCAGGGTCTTAACCACTAGGCTACCCAAGATACCTATTTATCTACGAACCAACTTTCTTTTTTTTTTATTGTGTGGAAAGATGAACAGCTAGATTTTGCTGCGCGCCTCCTGTCGTCATGGGGTCTTCATTCTGGGCAGATGGATTCGTAGTCAGCGACGCTAACCAGTACAACGCTACTCAATTGCATGCACAAATAAATTTCCACTTCATCTTCCGTGAACGCTCTGGAAACGATATCATTCCGCCAGAAGGGGTGTGTGGAACGTGATTAAGACGCTGCGGGTTCAACGGTGGCGTGTGGGCGCAGGCGGGGTGCGGCGTACGCGGGCGTTACGGGGCTATGACAGTTTCCCGAGAGGCTGTATTAGCCTTGAATATATAGTAACTCAAAGAGGATTTGAAATTTTCCTTCCCTCCTTAATCCAGTCTACTCTTAGGTTAAGCTATCCCCTACCCCTGCCTCAAATACATCCCATTAGCGAATGTATGTTTTTGTAACCTTCAAATATTTCTCATAAAAGGCCGTGAGGACCGCATGATGTCATCATGCCAAAATACAACTCATAAACGGCTGTGAGGAACTCAAGGGAGAAATTCTCAATTAGATCCATTTTTTCTCCTCAAATGCTCACATACTATTAAAGCCTCGAATGTTGCAGTTTATGAAAAATGAGTCAGATAGAGGCCAAGGACATCTCGAATGGGCATTAGCAGAACCAGCCCCGCTACCTGGGTCTGCGTTTTCGGTATCGTCAGCGGTGGAGCCAGAAGTAGGGATTTTTAAGGTCACCTCTTCAGCGAACCCCGAGGCTCTTGAAGCAGGGTTGGCAAAAAAACGAGCAAAAACCCAACTGGTTTTATGCTGGGTAGTTGGGTTTTTGCTGGGTTTTTGGGTTTTTGATGGGGTTTTGCCAACCGTGTCTTGAAGACGATGCCATATTTTTTAATTTTGAAAAGGCTGTGTAGTGTGTATATGTAGTGAGGAATAAAGAGAGAAGCGTGTGTTCGGGATTATGCTGGACTGCTCACAGCGTAGATGGAACACAAAAAAAGATCAGGTAAGGAAGACAGTGACAGGAGAAACGGGAGTTCCAGCACTCCCTAAGGGGTTTTAGGAATAGTCTTTTTTTCAAGTTTGTGATGACAGAAGAAATCTCATAATATTGTGTTGAGGGCAGACAGACACCCGGTTTTATTTTATCAACTTACCCAATCGGGCCAAACATAACTTACACATTCACATTTTAATTATAAATGTGCGAAAGAGGGTCTTTTGGGTTTGGCGGATTGCTACACATTTTTACGAAACTTACCTTCCATGTCCTTAATTATTAAAACTACAGTGTAGGTACATGTACTATACAGTGTTGGGTTTCTGACATTTTCAGCCTGTGCGGAAATCTGAGTCATCCAGCAGCCGCTCGGTTGCCCAGTGACTTTCGACTCCATTCCCACAAAGCCGAGTCACCGCTCTCCTCTTTCTTTTTACATTATTGTTGATATATATATATATATATATTTGTAAATCATATCGCATAAGTACATACAGCATTTGTGTTAGTTTGACCAAAGATTAAATAGGTCAGGCGTATTTAAGGGTACTTACGTATTATCGGGACTACCAAACTGTTTATTATGTATTTTTGCTCTCGTCATTTTCGTTTAAACTAACGAAAATATCACAACTTAACCTAACCAATCATCAAGGGCGTACAGTTGACCTAACCTGTCATTCAATTAACCTAACCGGGCATTCAGTTGGCCTAACTGGGCATTCAGTTGACCTAACCGGGCATTTCATGGTTGAAAATTTCTAATGATCTGAAAAAAAGGAAAGATTTTAGGTTAGGTTAGGTTAGCTACGAAAAACAAAATAAAACGGAAAATGCCCCGTTAGGTGGACTGAATGCCCGGTTAGGTGAACTAATGCCCGGTTAGGTTAATTGAATGCCCGGTTAGGTCAACTGTACGCCCTTGGTGATTGGTTAGGTTAAGTTGTGATATTTTCGTTAGTTTAAACGAAAATGACGAGAGCAAAAATACATAATAAACAGTTTGGTAGTCCCGATAATACGTAAATACCTATTTAAGTATTTATGTAGCCAATAAGATATTTAAAAAAATATGTGTAAACAGCTTACATAATATGTAAGTAATTAAGCCTAGTTACAAGCAACTAGGTTATGCATCAGTCTCCGGAGTTAACCAACCTAACAGTTTTAGGGCCTATGATTTTTTTTTATATACCAGCACGCTACCAATTCTGATAAAACTTACTAATTTACTTAGTACATCCTAAATTGACTGTAATGACCATTGGTCTACAGTAGGGACCGAAAAATGGGTCCAGCCAATATATAACTCGTTAAAATATTTATCACATGTTTATCACACCCGTTTTGTGTTAGGGCTAAATTTTTGGTACACTCTTCTCCAAGTAGATGCTCAGATATTGAAAATATCGCATTTATATTTCTTATTTTCCTTTGTAAAAATAGAAATAAATCTCAAAGACTTTTGCCTGAAAAGCTGTCATGCTTCCCATCGGTATATTAAGATGAGAATACTATAATTAAACTACAAAAATTAAACGTTAATCCTAACATTGTGTAAACCAGTATGGCTGTAATGTATCTCTTATGTAATGCGTTCTTTCTGAATAAAGATGATTATTATTATTATTAATATTAATATTATCATCTTCATTTTTAGGGAAATTAAAAGACTTAATTGCTTTTTGTGGAATATTCTATATTGTTACAGATACTACAGCACACTTTAAAGGCATTTTGCATTTATTTACAATACACAAACCTCAATTAATCATAGTTCAAATGGCTCGCTGACTCCATAGTGACTTAAAAGGATTTCCGCGCAGGCTGAAAATGCTGAAGTCCCATACGATATATATATATATATATATATATATATATATATATATATCGGAATCGGAATCAGAATCGGAAATACGCAGTTCAGTACCACAAGGGACAGTACTGGCCCCACTCCTGTTCATTATCATGCTAACAGACATAGACAGCGGAGTAAACAGCAACAGTGTAGTAACATACTTTGAAGACGATACAAAGATTAGCAGAAAAATCAGCGATGTAAATGAAGTGGAGGCCTTGCAGAGGGAAACGAACAAAATATACAAATGGTCAGAAGAAAACAACATGACATTTAACACCGAGAAATTTCAGCTCTTGAGATATGGTAGAAAAGAGGAACTTAAAAAGACTGCATATTATGCTCCACATAGACAGGAAATTCAGAGAAAGCGACCGACCTGGGGGTAATAATGACTGATGATGCGAAATTCAAAACACAAAATCAGATAGCGATAAATAAAGCAAAAAGAGTCGCGGAACAGGTACTAAGAACGTTCAAAAGAAGGGACAGGACAGTAATGATTCTCCTGTTAAAAACACTGATTATACCAAAACTTGAATACTGTTCAGTTTTGACGTCCCCATATAAAAAGGAAGAAACTAATAAATTAGAAGAAACGCAGAGACATTTCACAGCCAAGGTTGATGGCTGCAAAGAACTCAACTACTGGGAAAGACTACGTAAACTAAATCTGTACTCCCTGGAAAGAAGAAAAGAGAGGTACACCATAATCTACATATGAAAAATGATCGAAAAACTGGTACCAAACCTAAAACTAAACCCAATTACCATTCAAACAACACTGGAAAATAGGAAAAGCAGAATGTGTAGTGTTCCCAAATTAAAGGCCCGACAAGGGACATCCTCAAAACTGAAGGAAAATAGCTTGGTTGTCAGGGGGCCAAGACTTTTTAACCAGCTTCCAAAGGACCTCAGAAACGTTACAGGGGTCAAAGTTGAAGTTTTCAAGAGAAGACTAGATGCCTGGCGCAGGACGGTACCAGATGAGCCGGGTGTACCTGGCTATGAACGGTGCAGAGCGGAAGAAAGCAACTCGCTGCTCCACCAAGCCAGACCTAGAGGCGGGGCCAACAGCTTGACCTTCGTGTGAAGAGAGACCAACGCACGGAACAGCAACGAGGTTAATGACGTACATATGATGAAAATAACCACGAAGAAAAAAGGAAACACAGAATGGTGCTCAAACGCTTTCGTCTAATGACATCCTCATGAACACTGAAATAAATAACAAGTTCGAGACTGTATATAGGTCACAAAAAATAAAAAATAAAATAGAAAAATAAAAATTGTAGGAGTGCCCTTTTCGTCCATTTGTCAGAGTTATCCCACTGTATTGATTGGAATAATGCTTCAATTTTGTTTCACTCAAGCAACATTGTTAATAGAAATATTCTTGAGTCTGCCATTATTCAACTTACAAATAATTTCAATATTAGCCAGGGTCTTTTTTTCGCTTGATCCTGTTGTTTTGAATTCGTTCAGAACGGATTTAAACAAAAGGGGCAAAGTGCTAAAATTCTGGTAGCTTTTCCTTATAAATTTGTATGCTCCTCCTACAATTTTTATTTTTCTATTTTATTTTTTATTTTTTTTGTGACCTATATATTAGGGTGCTCCGAAAATTAAAAGATGAAAAAAGCTCATAAAACTTTGCTCCCCGGGCTTCTTCTCATTCTTTTATTTCATATTAATGCCAGAAAAACATTAGCTACATTGAAACATACTAAGCCTTGCCACCAGGCAGCTGAAAAATATGCTGTATTGAATTAATTTATTATACTTAATACTTACATTTTTTAATTTTTTTTTCATATTTACCTATAATAAATAGCGTATCTATTAAATAAATCGTAGTTTTACTTGAGTTTATATAAACTTAAATAATTATTACAAAATTTAATACTTATTTTTTTGTCAAGCAGAGCAATAATTAATTACTTTTCAATGGCAGACGGAAACGGTAATAATAATGAAGATGGTCCAAATAAAAAATCAAAGGATAATTCAAATATTTCCTTAAGAAAAGATAATATAATATGGCTAATAGAAAATCCTATCGGAAAACTCTCTGATGTTCGAATCCCAACGAAGGGGGACATTTTACTCTATTTTTTCTACCTAAAAGATGGACCAATGAAGAAAGAGAAATTTAGAAATTTTAACGGTACAATTGCTGAGAAAGTATTAGAAGATACAGAAAAGCAGTGGATGAAATCAGGAATCGAAACACAACGTAAAGATAAAGTCAAGAAAAAGATTTTAGACCTTTACGAGAATTATAGGACACTCCAAAAAAAAGAAAGGTTCCAATTCCAACAAGGTAAAGGAAGAAAATTTTGTTAGATATCTTGACTCCTATTTTTTTATTGCCCATAAAGATGCTGGACGCAGAGTTCAAACTGATCGGTTGAGGACGACAGAACAGAAAAAAGAGGATACTGATTTCATAAATGCAATGAAAGAGGGTAGAAAAGTTATTTTGGGATCCGAAGATAAAAAGTATTCAAAAAAGGTTCAAGCTAAAAGGAATAGGGAAGAGAATTTCACTTACAGACCTTACAGAGAGCTACAAGAGGCTTCAACTAGCGAACTTAACGATGAGATAGACATTGTTGATGAAGATTATTTAGAACTAGTTGATAATGATGAAAATGTGATTTCAAATTCTGATAAAAAATCAAAAACAAAGCGTTCGAAAACTATCACACTAGAACTTCCACGAAACCCATTCAAAAGTAAAAAAAATATCTGAAATGGCTGATCGCTTAAATTTATCTTCTGGCCAAAGAACTGCATTTATGGCCGCCATCGCAATAGAGGGGGGAGTTGATTTGGAGAATATCACATTGTCTAAAACAAGTACGAGGACAGCAAGTAAAATAGTGCGGCAAGAAAAAGGCGAAGAAATCAAAAGTAATTTTGTATGCCCAAAATTTTGTAATCTTCATTGGGATGGAAAAATTTTGCATGAAGATGATGAAAGATTAGGAGTGCTGATATCTGGTGCCCCAGGATATGAAGAGGGAAAGCTCCTTGGCGTTCCAAAAATCGTCGATGGCACTGGTAATACACAAGCGAATGCTACTCATTCTCTAGTAGCTGAATGGAAAGTCGAATCCAATATATATGGTCTTGTTTTTGACACTACAACGTCCAACTCCGGCTGGAAAAATGGAGCCTGTGTAAAATTAGAAGAATTATTCCAAAAAAACTTTTCTTTTTTGCTTGTAGACACCACATACTGGAAAGAATCTTGCAAGCAGTTTGGTCAAAACTTTTCGGCGATACAAGTAGTCCAAATAATTTAGATTTAAAAAATTTTCAGAAGTTTTGGAATACCATCAACACAGAAAACTTCAAAATTCTTGAATTTAAAGATCGATCCTTAAAATCTCGTTGTGATGTTAAAAAATTTCTTCAAGAAACGTTGACCCAAATTTCTGACAAAAAATCATTACCAAGAGAAGATTACAAAGAGTGTGCGGAACTTCTGCTTATTCTCTTGGGAAGAACTCCGCCTCGTGGTGTGCATTGGTTAAAGCCAGGAGCATATCACCATGCAAGGTGGATGGCGTACATTTTGTATGCGGCTAAAATGTTTGCTTTCAGTGGTCAACTTGGGTACGATTCCAAAAAAATAAAAAATCTTGAACGCTTTTGCACATTCACATCGCTTTTTTATATACAACCCTGGTTATCAGCTACCAGTGCAGCTGATGCTGCAATAAATGGCCTAAAATTGTGGCACGATTTAAATTCTTATTGTAAAATTGATTCAGATGTGGCCTCAGCAGCTATAAAAACCTTTGAAAGACATTTTTGGTATATGACAGAAGAGTTAGCTTCATTTTCACTGTTTTAAAATAACATTGAGATCTCTGAAAAGCGCCCAATAGCTAAAAAAATTATGAACATGAAAAAAGTAAACAGTTTTAAAATGGGAGTTCCCACTTTCCCTAAATTAAACTCTTTGACGAAATTAATTTCGCTGATTGGAGTAAACTCTATGTTTCTTTTACAAACTCTGGGAATAGATATGGAATGGATGACAAAGGACCCAAGTGAGTGGAAAGTAGATTTTGAATATAAAAAAAGCATTTGAATATGTTAGAAGTGTCAAAGTAGTAAATGATCTTGCAGAAAGAGCTGTGAAGCTCATTCAAGATTACTCAAATAACATTACCAAGGACGAGCCTCAAAGACAATACATGCTCCAGGTTGTAGAGCGCCACAGGAAACTAATTCCTGATTTCAAGAAAGGAACACTAAACCATCTTTTGAGTCATTACGTCGTCAACCTCCTGTATTTATTCGAAACTAGGAGATTAAGGGGGAGCTTATTGAAGTTTTCAAAATCGTTAATAACATCGATAACGTAAATTTTGACAAATTGTTCACTTTCGATAATAATAATACTCGTAATAACGGATTTAAGTTGCGTGGCAGACGTTTCATCACTAATATCGCTAAAAACTTCTTTACGTTTAAAGTAACTGATAAATGGAATAATCTTCCCGCGTCAGTCGTGAACTCTGCCAGCGTTAATATGTTTAAGAACCGTTTAGATAGGCATTTTAAAAATATTAACGTTGTTTAATATAGTAATAAAACAATCCCCCTTCTCTCTCTCAGCCTCCCCCGTTTCCCTCTCAGCCTCCCCCTTTTCCCTCTCAGCCTCCCCCTTTTCCCTCTCAGCCTCACCCTTTTCCCTCTCAGCCTCACCCTTTTCCCTCTCATCCTCACCCTTTTCCCTCTCAGCCTCACCCTTTTCCCTCTCAGCCTCACCCTTTTCCCTCTCCCTCGTTAAAATTATTAACGTTGTTTAATATAATAAAACAATTAGCAACAGGAGCTCTAGAGGTGGTGATCGAGGATGAGTCTGTTGACAATAATGCCAGCTTGTGACACATGCCAGTGTGTGATGCCAGCAAAAAAAAAAAAAAAAAATTAGACGAACACGATCGTAGATGTAGCTCGTAGCGTAAACGAACCCACTTTTTGTTTTACTTTACCTACATTTTTTTTTCCTTCTTATCCTCTCCTTACTTGCATGTCTGTAGTTTGCATGGTATGATAGTGAGTTAAGACTGTGTTTGCATGGTTTGTAAGCGTTCTTATTTTACTTCTTTTCATCTTTCACCCCTTTCCTATTCTCTCCGACTATTTTTCTGACTTGTCGGCAGTGACCGGCGGATGATGATGGGGAGTCTTTTTTCTCTTTTTCTGAATGAAAGTTAACCCATGAGTGATAGGTGTTGCTACTTAATTAACCCCTTATTCTCTTCTCTTAACCCCCTACTCTTTCCTTTCTCTCGGGCTAACCTTAGAGTGGATCTTAGGGTCTTTGTTAGCCTTAGCTTCTGTAGATTCTGTAGATCTATGATTGGCTGCTAAAATAGTCACTGAGTCACTGAGTCACTGAGTCACTGAGTCACTGAGCAGTTTTTAAGAATATCATTTAACTAAGAAATTATAAATTAATTACATTATTTTATATAAAAAAGTTTATACTTTAAAATTATATAATAAAAACTGCCTAATTTAACGTAATTTTAAAAAAGTATATTCTTATTTGACTATTCACTGGTTGTTATAAACATTTTCACAAGAACAAGCCCCGAGTCTATATATATATATATATATATATATATATATATATGAAGCGCCTCAAAAGTGTAGTGGTTAGCGTCCAGAGTTGCCAATTTATCGATTTTGTCAATAAATTTAGCGACTTTTGATGAGTTTTGGCTACATTTTTTAGTGTTTAGTGACTTAGCGTAATTTTAGCTACGTTTTGTCTAGCTGCCAGACTCGTCCATTCCTTTGGGTTGTATGGCCTTATATATTTATGCGACTATCAGTATAACATTTTTTTACATAAAAGGACCAATGAGCAAAAAATATAGTCAACGTTTTCGAGTGGAATGGCTCCACATTTCCATATCTGGCGACTTTTTGGCTTCTTTTTGAAGTGATTTGGCTACTATACTCAAAATTTTAGTGATATTTTGGCTACTCCTCATCTGGCGACTTTTTGGCTACTTTTTTAAGTGAATTTAGCGACATTTTTTGAGACTAGGTTGGCAACCATGTTAGCGTCGCTGACTACGCGTGCAGCAAAACCCAGCTGTTCATCCTTCCACACAATAAAAAAATTGGTTGTTAGATAAATGGGTACCCTGGATAGCTTAGTGGTTAAGACGCTGAGCTGGTGGTGGGGCGTGGTTCTGATTCCACGTTAAACTGTAAGTCTGAGGTGGAGTGACAAGCTTGACCTTCATTAGGATGAGCAATTCGGACGGAAGCATAAGTTTCAGCCCACTGGACAGTATTCATGAATCAATAATGTGCGGAGATGGGGAGTCAACAATGATCATAGATGGTAACTCACCAATTCTCATAGCTGGTGACTCAATAATTCTGAGATACAGTGGCTCAACCAAGACTACCAGACACAACGCCTGTTCGTTGGTTTGTGACGTCATCCAGTGTAGTGATATAGTCTTAGCTATAGCGAGACATGCGTAAAGCCGTTAAAAGGCGCATGAAGGGTATTGATATTTCTTAGTAAATGTTTATTATATCAGTTTATTATATTTCTAATGCAACGATGTTGTCAGCATCAAACATTACAATTATACTTGCTTGATTAAGTACTGAGATTATTTTATTTTTTTAAATTTTCTAATAGGTATTTCTTTTATTTTTTTTGTCGGATATATCAGCAAAAAAGAATAGTAATTAGTCATGCTATACGTGATAGAGGGAATTTGGCATTGTAATAGTGCACTAGTTGCATCGTAAATAATTATAAGTATGTATCAAAACAAATTAGTGTATGGAGTTGTCAGTTATACACAGAATTTTTTTATTAATATCCAACTAGATTATATTATTCTATTCTTAATATTGGCCACTGTTTAGGATTGTCCACAGAAATAGATAGTAGTAGATTTTATTGACACATGTGAAAGTGGATTCAGCCTAGGCGAAACATTCATCCAGGCACGAAAGAAACAAATGTTCATTGAAGACATGAACAATGAAACAAACACTTTATTTCAGACTCAACAGATACAAACATTATACAAGTGGTCCATAGAAGGGTAAGAAATAGTTGTCTGGAGCAGTGAATATGTATGCCAATGGAACACTATGAATAATGTACAGTTACCTACGCCAATGCTTCCAGATTTGAGATCTATAAAATTTATCATATATCATTCCACAAACCATGGCTTCTATTACAGTGGCGTCTCCTGATCACCTGCTTTGGTTTATCGCACTTATTCATATATATACTGTATATACACAGGGTGTTATCAAACTATGTTCAAAGTGAACAAAAAATACCTATGAACATAATAGTGGGCCGGCTAAAAATTGAAAAGTCCTCTAGAAAAAACTTAACGGCGTTTTTTGTTAATAGCAGGCACCCACCTTAGATCAGTAGTATTGAGGACACCAAACAAGATGTGGGTGGATGCCACTCTTAAGTTTGGGTTTGAAGGTCTCATACAAGGTTACAAAAGTCAAATTCTGAAAAATTCCGAATTTTTGCATTTCAATGGTGGCTCTATGTAACAACGTGTTTAAAGGTGTATCATTAGCACATAAAGCATATTTTTGTGATTTTATGGATAATAATTGAATGTAACTATGACTCTGGATGTCTTTATTTCCATTAAAACTACATTTAGCATGCTGGGTGAGGTGCGCATGTGGCTACTACTACCATAGTACAAATAATAGCATACTTTCACATGTCGAGTATTTTCAATGCACTGGCTGGCCAGACATTGGTTTGGTATATGCAATTAAAAGAGTGCAGACAGTGCCAGCTGGTAAAATAATAATAATAATACTGCTAAAGGATAGGTATGTTTCGAATTGTTTCAATATATCTGTGGCTACTACATACTGCCATTCCCACTTGTCTTTGCAGATAGGGAGCTCATCAGCAATGGACCCTGTAGCTGTCATCAAGCGCAAGAGGAAACGTCAGGATGTCAGTGAGGATTGTTGCTTCTTCTGCCAAAGCAGCGCTGGTGACCTGCGCACAGCATCAGCAGAAGGAAAAGCAAGAACTATGACTGTGGGCGATGAGAGAAAGAACCTGGGAGATACCTACTATCTTGATGTTTTACAAAGACTGGAAAGTCATTCCAAGGATGATTTCAATGCATTGGAACTCAAGTGGCATAAATCATGCTACTCTTTATTCACCTCTGAAGGCAAACTCAAAAGGCTGCGAAGTCAGCAGCAGACCATGGGTGCATCGGCGACCACAAAAAGTGCAGGCTCTCAGGCTTTTCCCCAAAGCGTAGACGTTCAACACCAGTGATTGACTGGACCCTCTGCATGTTTTGCCAAAAGAAGACCACAAAGAAACTGCACAGGGTGGAGACAATGGAGAAGTCAGATGACTTGATCCAGCGTGCCAAACACGACCCTGTCATGAGCATACCGTTGTCAGCGGTGAGTGATGTGATTGCAGTTGAAGGCTGCTATCATCTGGCATGTTTGACATTTGAGAGACGTACTAGAAAACAAGCGGTGTCAGAGGAGCAGCAAGGGCCTGAAAATGAGTGCATGACGAAGCTGTGCAAAGACTTGACAGTAGGCCTGTCTCGTGGTCACGTATACGACATGGGAGACGTCTGGGACAGATACGAGAGTATGTGTAATGACACCGGCATCACCGTGAAATACTCCAGGAGAACAACGTTCTACGAAGATGTTCAAAGGCTGCTTGGATCAAACGCCAGCTATGTACGCCCATTGTCAAGGGCCCGCTGCTGATTTACCCTGGAGAGAGCTCAGATTTCATCATCTCCAAAGCACTGGCTAAGTCTTGTGAACAAGGTCCTGTCACCTCTGAGTCAGAGTCTACTGAAGATGAAGATGCTGATGTCCGCATGTGTGCCACTAGCAGCATATTCCAAGATATGGTACACGTGGCTCTGAAGGTTCGACAAGATCTTCTTGAAACTCCTGGACACTCCGAGACATGGCAAGGTCTTGATCAGGAACATGTTGATCGCGTCATACCCGACAGTCTGTACCTGTTTCTACGATTGCTCTTTGGGGGAATGGATGCTGTGGATGAGGGAAGTGAAGAGGACCAGAAAGTGAAGCAGAGTGTGTGTAGCATTGCCCAGGACATAGTCTATGCAGTCTCCAACCGACGAAAGTTGACACCAAAGCATGTGGGCTTGGGTCTTACTCTGCACCAAGCCACCCGCTCAGAAGCACTCCTAGATCTGTTCCACGCGGCAAATCACACTATTGGTATCGACACTGTAAGAAGGATAGACACCACCATCGCTTAGAACATTCTGGAGAGGTATGCTGAGAATGGATGTGTCTACATCCCTGACACCATCGTCAAAGAGAGAATGATTCACTGCTTTTGTGACAACATAGATGTCTTGGAGTCAACCTTAGACGGGAAGAACACCTTCCACAGGACTTAACTGATGGTATAGCAGAGAGGCCCCCCTCCACAGCAGAGTCATGGCCAAAAGGGTGGCAAGCACAAGAGATCGAAATCTATCAAACCTGATGACCTACAGGAGTTCCAAAGGCAAGGCTGGACCAGGCTACCCTCCCATCTGGCAAGAGGCCATCTCCTCCTGGTTACGACACTTACATAGACGACTTGTCACATGAACCTGAGAGGGACCGGGCACGTGCCAAGGACTTGGCCTGGCTGGTGTCACGCATCCATGGGGAGCATTCATTCAATCTGTCAGCACTGCGGATCCACCAGTAACGACCGCCTGGATGTTGCCAATCCTGCAGACACCAGCAGATGATAATGACACCATGACCACCGTCATCAATCGCTTCATGGCCATTTCTGAGTACGTCAGCCAGAAGTACACCATCATCACTGCTGATCAGCCTCTGTACAGCAGGGGTAAGGAACTAGTCTGGGCAAACTCGAAATTTGCCAACGTGGTCTTGCTCATGGGAGGCCTCCATATCTGCTTCAACTTTCTGAAAGTCATTGGTCAACACATGGAAAGTGTGGGACTTGATGACTTATGGACAGAGGCAGGTGTGTACGCGGCTAACACCACTGAGACAATGCTGGACGGCAAGGCCTACTACCGAGCTGTGAGAGGTCACCAGCTGACGTATGAGGCACTGTGGCGCATCAAGTGGCAGATGTTTGAGTCATGGCTGGCTGCAACTGGCAACGGAGATGAGAACGTCAAACAGCTTGCCCTCAATGTTGCTTCGCTTTTCAAAGACAGAGCTGACATAGATGAGATGCGCGATGCTGTTGACAACTTCTCAGACGTTTTGGCAGATGAGAAATTCCACAGTCTCATGGAGGAATTCAATGACCAGCACTCTGAAAATCCCAACTTCATGCTGTGGTCATCCTACATGGAAATGGTAGAGATCCTACTGGCCTTCATCAGAGCTCAGAGAGATGGCATGTGGAGTCTCCACATAGAAGCCTTTGCTGCAATGCTGCCTTGGCTAACTATCTATGACCACACAAACTATGCACGTTGGGGGCCGGTCTACTTGGCTGATATGAGAGGTCTTGAGAAGTCAGCACCAGAAGTTCATGCAGAGTTCTGTAATGGGATCTTTGTCGTCAAGAGGACGGCGAAGCGCTTCAACCAACTTCCAGCTGATCAGGCAACCGAATGGATAAATCGTACATGCAAGATGCACAATGGTATCATCGGCATCACAAAGAATGACCAAGCAAGAGACAGGTTCTGCATCACATGGTCAGAGCGGTCACGCATCTCTGAAGACACAAGATGCCTCTTCAATCTTCAAGATGATGATGGGTAAACCACCTTCACTCGGGTTGACAGTCTGCCTTCTCGCAATAGGCGTGATGCTAATGATGTCATGAAGCTAGTTCAGCAGTTGAAGCAGTTTGACGTCTTCAGAATTCACGTGAGTGAAGCAGGAGATAAAGATGTTGCCACTAACATCCCACTTGTTTCACTGGCAACCAAAGACACTGCACACACAGATGCTGTGGCGAATCTGCTGACAGCTCAGGATCGAGGAAAGCAGCATGTAATCGGATTCATGAAGGAGAGACTGATTGAACAGATAGTAGGCTTCCATGAAATGATGAAGAAACATCGGTCGAAAACCTTCGCTGATGTGTACAAAGCTAGTTTCCACCAAGCAGAACATGCAGAAGACCATCAAAACTGACAGAAAGCTACCACAGCGGCTCCCTCCTGAATGCCGCGCTCGCATGGCGGAGATGGTCAACGTCTTGAAGTATGAACTGTCCCCAGTCCCATTTAGTCTGGCGAAGGCAGGAGGAGAGATGAATTCGACATCGAAGTCTGAGCTGATGAACATCCTGATAGCTCAGCAGACCATAAGCTCAGAGGTTCCAACCTCTGATCCGAAGACCTGTGTGAAGATAGATGGCCATGCACTCATCCAAGCTCTTGGCAAGCCTGGCTGCTGTCGGACATTCGGCGACTATGCTGAAGTTTTCTTCAAGGCCGTGACGAGTTATTTCAATGAACACACAACAAGAGTTGATGTCATATTTGATCGGTACGCAGGGGAAGGATCGATCAAAGCAGTGGAAAAACTTCATGGCCCTGGATACAAATAAGGCTGACCTAGCCTTGTTTCTGTCTAACGTCATCACTGAGAAGTGCAGAGATCTTCAAGAAAGATGTCAGCTGGTGACAAGGGATGGCTTCTCTGAAGCCACTGAAGTACGGTCAACCAGGCGACATGACCTTCCACTGTATAGCAACCATGAAGAGGCGGACACCAGGCTCATCCTTCACTCATGTGATGCAGCGTCCCAGGGCTATGAACGAATACTGGTAGTATGCAGAGATACTGATGTAATGGTGCTGCTGATTCACTTCGTTTGCACCAAGGACGCGGAAGTGTGGATGCTGTGCTGAACGGCCAAGAACCGAAAATGCTACCCCGTGCACGATGTATTCAAGAGTCAGGGACAACTTGGTCAGCTTCCGCGCTCTGACCGGGTGCGACACAGTCTCGTCCTTCAGTGGTCATGGAAAAAAAGAAGTGTTGGAAGGTGTTCAGTGACCACCCACTCCTGCTCACGCCATTGGTCGAGATGGGGGATATCGCAGATGTTGAGAAGTTTGTGTGTCATTTGTATGGCACCCCGGAATAACACACAGTTGATGACGCCAGAGTTCACCTTTTTGGGAAGGCCAAGAAGACTCTGGAAATGCCCCCCATCGACAAAGGATGCCCTGGAGCTCCACGCCAAGCGGGCAAACTATCAGGCCAAAATATGGCTCCAGGCTGACAAAGAGCACGTAGATGTTGAAGATCCGGTGGACACTTCAGCCTGGAAGTTGGAAGATGGGAGCCCCTACCAGTGTGGACAAGACTGCCTCCCTCCAATCCTTGAAGCCTGCCTGGAGCTTGTTGCTTGTGGTTGCAAGAAAAAATGCAAGACAGCTAGATACAACTGCTTCAGGAAAAGGATGAAGTGCACGACAGCTTGTGGTTGTAACGACAGCGGTTGCTGTAACCCAGCTGGACAATAGATCTATGTCTCTCTTCTGGGCTGAAATCAGTGCAGCATTTCGGTGCTGTTCATCAAGAAACGTGAATTTGTAGATGTTACTAGTGTGTAAACTGTATATTTACTGCTTTGTGATTTAGTTGTAATAATTCTGAGTACTTAATTCATGCCATCAAACTTATTAGGCACTAATCATGTAAAAATAAATTGTTTTGACAGACTTGCTGAATGTTTTTTTTCGCCAATTAAAATAAAAAATCACAAATTTTTAGCACAATTTCGGTCGTGATTAACTTGAATTTGACCATGAGTTGGTAATTCGGCTGGAATAAGCGTGTCATCATACTTCTTTATCACTAAGTGTGGAAAAATGAAACATTTGGTCAAACCAATTGGCTCAGAATATTTTTTTTTAAATTAAAATTAGAAAACATCATTTTTTGCAGAGTTTGACCTCGAAAATGACCTTCAAAGCCAAAAGCAAGAGTGGCACCCACCTGCATTTTATTCCTCACCCACAAGTACATTGATTTAGCATGGGTGCCAGCTATTAACAAAAAACGCTGTTCAAAGTCGATTTTTTAATTTTGTTCTGTCCACTATAAGTCCGCAATCGCTTCGTTTCCGAGATACATTGCTTTTTTGCCGAGGATGATACAATTAAAATGAAAGTCATTAAAGTTTATCAAAGTTTATTTAGAGCAAGTGCTCAAAATGGGAGTTAATAATGAATATACATGGTGATACGTTTGGGTATGGATGAAATAAAATTGATGTAAAATGGAAACAGTAACATTGTATAGTTTAATATTTGGCAAACAATGCCCACAAAGATGGTAGTTTGTGACAAATCTAATTAGTCTTCAACAAGACCCCACCCTTCCGGACACGACAGAGGTCATAACGAGAGGCTAATCCTTTCGACCACCTGCATGTTGTTTAAAGATAGCCCCCGTTTCTTCAAATGTGCGGTACTACTGCACTATGGAGTCGTATTTAGGAGCTTTTTGAACACTATACACACTGCGAGACTCACGCTGTACCGCTGTCACACTCTCAAACTTAGAAAACCAAATGACACACTTCGCACGTTGTTGTGCATTCGCCGACATCTTCGAAACTGGCATATGTCTCTTAAGTCTGACAGAAGATGGCGCTCGTACATCTGGCAGTGGATGGCATAGCCTATTGCAAACTCCCACATTTTATGACCACAAGTGCAACAGATGAGCGCTGTATCACTTCTCGGTAGATTCTCACAGCGTTTTTATTTTATCCATACCCAAACGGATCACCCTGTAGAATGACAGTTCATAATGTATAAATGTAAATTAGGTTTAATAGATAGATTATAAAAAGATAAGAATAAGCCTATTCTGAATTTCGACGAGATTACATAACATAAACCACGAAGCCAGACCAACAGGTTTCGTTTGGTTCATACTCGTATTCACGTTCAGCCAATCAGGCATCGGTTTGGTATCACGTGATCCCATCCTATAGTAATGTTCAATCAGTTTCTTTTAGATATATTATTCCAATACTATTTAAAAACTAACATAAGTTCGCAATTAAATATTTAAAAAATGGGCCAGTAAAGTTAGTTGAATACTATAGAATGGGTTGGAAACAATAAAATTATTAATTGTCTTTTAAGTTTTAGGTTCATAGATAATTAAAGAACATATAATATGCCAAGCGAGAATTGAACAGCAAAATCTGAAGTAAGTTAAAGGCGACACAGCACGAGAAACGGCCACAGAGAGAATAAGAAACAGCCGGAGTTAGAAGACACAGAGTAACAGATACAGAAAGAGTCAGAAAGTAAAGAAGTTGAGTCAAGAGATTCAGGAGAGAGATAGACCGTGAGAGAAAAGGAGTCATTTTAGGATCCCGAAAAGGAGTGATAGGGGAATCCTTGAAATATTTGAAAAGTTTAAACAAACACCGATTCATTCACAATTTATATATTTATATATATATACTGTATATATATATATATATATATATATATATATATATATATATATATGTTAACCCCTCCGTCTATGGCCCTGAGTCGGTTCGGAATCGACGGGGGTTCTGGTTAGGAGGCAAGCAACGGATATTTCTTCTATAACATTCTAATTCTTTTCGGTCGCCTCTTGTCAAACTCTTGGCTACAGACTCACCAGACTGTTATGCCGATATCTTCTATGGTGCTTGGGTTGTCTCTTAATTTGGGCAAAGGGTCGCCACTCTGTTAATTCTTCTCTTTCTATAATACTCTGATACTTTCTCTGATACTAAAATTATCGACTTTTCTTTTATAACTTGTCGATTTAACTGACTAAGTTCCTGAAGAGAGCACGGCTCGAAGGGAAAAATAAAAAGTTTCTCTTACGGTAATTTACTTCTTAAAAATATACAGGTACTGCTCTGAATTTACAGGGGTAGAGGTTTGACCTCTTTCGACCATGGCTCAGGCCGGAATCTAAAAATATTTAGAAGGCAAGGGGCCTCTGCCCCCTCCCCGCAGCAAGGCTGCTAACAAGGGAGTCCTAATGAAGTGCTATGATGAAGTGACTTAATCAAGAAGTCTAATGAAGAAGTGCAATGAAGAAGTGCTGTAATTTTTTCAAGTACATGTATAATATAAACTTAAATGTTTTGGGGGAGGACAGTTGAAGGTTAAATTTCCCCCCTTTTTAAACACATGATCAGATGTTTTGAAAGATTTTAACTAAAAATAAAAATAAAAATAAAAATAAAAACTAATTTGTATTTTTCGCAGAGTCTACATTTATGAAGGCGATATCATTTCGTAATAGTACACATAAGTACAAATTAAGTACACGACTGAGTACGTATTAATTTTGGTTCATTACAATTACGATTACAATTATGGATTACTTCACATTCGCTTATGATTGTTCATTACAGTTCTATTAAAGTACATTCCTACATTATAAATTAAATCATTACATTTAATTACAGTTTCAATGAAGTACATTAAAAGTTATTATTAATTACAGTTTCATTAAAGTACATTACGTTATATTAAATTAAAGTATTACAGTTAATTACAATTTTGGCAATTTGTTAATTGACATATTTAATACTGAAGCAATCTGAATAGGTAATACAATTTAAATAATGGAGAGTTCTCCGTTGTTCTATAATTTACAGGGGATTAACAACAATGTTATATATTTATATATGGTTATACTATATGGTTATACTAGATGGTTATACTAGATGGTTATACTAGATGGTTATTATATACGGTTATTAGTACAACACAAGTACATGAGACATGACACACATGATATAACATAATATGTTATAATATGTTGTAAATTTGAAATCAGAGCGAACGGAGATATTTTATCTTTGAGGCGCTCGATTCTGTCGTAGTGAGTGGAATTTTATAACTTAACTCAGCATTTTTGAGTTCAATGCGGGAGGTGATATAGTTAAAAATAAAAATGAAAAAATAATACGAGAACGTATTTATTCGTTTTCGAACGAAGGCCCAAAGTTTCGCGCTTCACAAATTGACACGAGTAAAAAATGAATATTTAATAAAATTTATATAGGATAATGATCAAGGGGAATTAATGACGGGAAAACGCGACGTATGGATGAATATGGTTGAATAATAATGTTTATACTACATAACACCACAACCTTATTACTAAAGAATTTACCATACATTGAATACGGAAGATGTCCAAATACTAAGAACGTGATTCAGTGTACAAAGTATGGGAAGCGTAAAGAGAATAAAGTTATTTTATGACGTCATAGTGTATAAGTCATTATTAGAAAAGATGAATTAGAGAAATACAGTAATGAATAAAGAAGTATAAATCGAAATTCTATCCAAAATTCGCTTAGGCGATTTTGGTTTCTTATGTAAAAATGAACATTCAAACATAAAACTATAAGAACATAAGTACTGCATGAAGACAATGAATCCATATAATGATGGTGTAGGAATTGTTCATTGTTCACTTTTTACAGTATTTCCCCCCCTAAAATGGTATTAATACAATAATATACTACAATTAATACAATATAATACAATTGAGAAAATAACATCGTAAGTAATTCAGGTTAGATGACGACATTCTTTACAATACAAATTTTATACAGAACGAGTTCGGGTAGTTGAGTACAATGCAGAGTAATCAAATTTTTAACATGACACTCGCTTAGAGGGCTATGATAAAATATAAAAATTCAAAGATTAAAACTTTACTTTTATACAAACAGAATAAAGGATTAATACGTTAATTTAGACAAACATTTAAGTTAGACAAACAATGATATGGTTAAAATTTTTTACCAAATTTTATTTTTTTCTGTGGGGAAAATTACATTCATAATGAATAGGTAAAAGGGAAAAATATAAATTTTAAAGTTCATGGATTTTCAAGGTTACCATGATAGTACAATTCGTAACTAATTTTATTGACTATTGTAGGTAAAAAATCGAATTATGTAATGGATGATGTATAGACCTGTGGTCAAGTGTGTATTTGGGTGTATTAGGTGCAAAGTGTGTATCTTACAATTTCGAAGGACAGATTAGATTAGCTGAGAGGATTTTTAAATTAACCGAATAAATGCCTGAGCAAAAATTTATATATAGTAAGCAAAAATGCGTAGGACTATATAAATAGCATAGTTAGCACTTACACGCTATGAAATAGTTTATTGTGACATCCAATGATTTTAGCATAAGGTTTGTATATATATATATATATATATATAGTGCGCATACATGCGTGTGTATGTGTAGGGATTTGGAAGGTTTTTGAATGAACAAAGTTTAAAAATAATGTATAATAATTTAAGATGGGTTTAGGGTTATAAAATCTTTTAAGTTTAAGTCAATTATTGTCATTATTATTATTATTATTATTATTATTATTATAAAATCCTTTAAGTTGAAGGTAGTATTTAAGTATTTAATTAAATCAGTTACACGAATTAAGGTAATAAAAAAAAAGACGTACTTAGAAGACCTTACGAGTAATGACAGTAACTCTCACGGTTTTAAAATTGAATTTCGACACACAATTAAATTCGACTACTAAAATTCATAACCATATACTGTAGTAGTATGTCAATTTGACTATAATTTTCGTTTGATACCTTACAAATGGTACAATAACAATTTAAGGACAGTTACTCACGATTAATTGAACAAAATAAAAATAAAAATACAAATTAAAAATATGAATCAATTATGCATTTCAACGAGCTAAATACAATTTTATAATATTCTAAAAAAATAAAAGTAAATCGAGCCATAGATGAGTTTCGGCCAAGAATAAAAAAGTTATTGAAATGGAAGGAAGCATTTCGAACAATCTTTTCTTTTAATAATCTCAGGTAAATTTTACATTAAAAATTTTTTATATAATAAAAAAAATATTAAAAAGGTTTAATAATTTTTTGCATGTTAAGTAGAAAAATTATACTCTTTCGTTAAATGTTGATAGAATTTTGAATTATTTGATATTTTATTCTGAAACTTGTTTGCATATGATAAATACATACGTTTTATTGTGTAGAAGTTTTATTAAAATTAAATGACAAAAAAGAACAAACAACTGAAATTTAGGGTATGTGCGATCATACGGGAGAATTGAGTGACTAAGCAGGGGGTATAAGTTTGAAATTGACAATACGTCTTTCGTGAGCACTCTGCTCTTTTTATAAAAAAAAGATTGCTTGTCACACTACTTAAAACAAAAATTAAAAAAAGTTGAAACAAAACGGAGGGACGGCATGTTCCTCAGCATAGTAATTTAAAAGGAGTCATTAGGACAAGATCGATTAATTAATTATTACACAACTATTATTATCACGTATACATTACAATGATTATCAAAGTCATTACAAACAATTGTAAAAACGGTTTTGTTACAAATAATAAATTACATGACTATATATTTATATACGTAACAATGCATGAAAAAGAAAAGACAAATCGGTCAATTTCCTTCTCACAAACAAAAAAAAAGGTTAACTAAAGACGCAAACCGGTCAATTCTGGTTGAATTTAATTCTCTTTTACAACACAAAAAAAAGGTTGAATTAAATTCTTAAATTACATTTTCTTAAATTAAATTCTCTTAAATTACAAAGAAAAAGTTGAATTCAATTGACTGCACTGAAATAACTTGGGACTCGAAATAAAAATGACTTGGGACTTGGAATACTTGGGACTCGGAATACTTGGGACTTAAACTCTGACTTGGAATAAATCTCTCTGACTTGGAATAAATCTCTCTGACTTGGAATAAATCTCTCTGACTTGGAATAAATCTCTCTGACTTCCAATGAAACTCTCTGACTTCAAATAAAACTGACTTGGAATAAAACTGACTTGAACTCTATCAAGTATTCTGAACCTAACTTGAACGCTTGTCAAGTATTCTGAAACTTAAACTGTCTAACTTGAACGCTTGTCAAGTATTCTGAAACTTAAACTGTCTAACTTGAACGCTTGTCAAGTATTCTGAAACTTAAACTGTCTAACTTGAACGCTTGTCAAGTATTCTGAAACTTAAACTGTCTAACTTGAACGCTTGTCAAGTATTCTGAAACTTAAACTGTCTAACTTGAACGCTTGTCAAGTATTCTGAAACTTAAACTGTCTAACTTGAACGCTTGTCAAGTATCTTGAAATTTAATCTGTCTAACTTGAACGCTTGTCAACTATCTTGAAACTTAAACTGTCTTGCACTTGAACTGCTATCAGTGAAGATTAACTGAAAATGGAAAATGACTGCACTTGATCTTTATCAAGTGGAGACGATTAACCTCTGTTTTGGTTGACCCTCTTGGTGCAACCGACTTACTTGAAATGCAATCAAGTATCTCTATAACTTAAACTGTCTAACTTGAAATTAACTAAAAATGGAAAATGACTGCACTTGATCTCTATTCAAGTGGAGACGATTAACCTCTGTTTTGGTTGACCCTCTTGGTGCAACCTTCTGACTTCAAAAACTGACTTCAAAAAATGACCAAAAAATGACTTCAAAAAATGACTTCAAAATGACTTCAAGTATCTCTCTAAATTTATAAACTCTCTGTAAACTCTCTCTCTCTTAATTTGCAAGTCAATTCAATTCAGTAATTGAAAAAATTTGCAAACAAAAATATAAAATGTAAACAACATTTCACTCTAATGTACACGAAGGTACGATACTATTATGTTTGATACATAAAATAAAATTATTCTATACTGAATATAACTGAAAATAACTGAAAATAACTCTCTGAAATTAACTCTCTTTGAAATTAACTCTCTTTGAAATTAACTCTCTGTTACAATTAACTCTCTGTTACAATTAACTCTCTTTGAAATTAACTCTCTTTGAAATTAACTCTCTTTGAAATTAACTCTCTTGAAATTACTGTTTCAATAAAAACAAATGTATCACTGGTGTCTGAAGTGTTCACTGTTTTGTGTTAAATTCTGGCTCCATACTAAATATTAACTGTTAATAATACGGACTTTCCAAATGTTTATAAATTACTTAAAAAACAAACTGTACTTAACAAAATTTTCCACGGGCGAAATCCTCAGAGACGTGTCCTGAAGACGTCTTCCTGGCTACTTCTTCTTAGATGAAAACTAGGCGTGGAGAACTTGGAGTCGTGACACACCGGTTCAAGGGTGGATGTTACGAACTAGAAGTCGTGACACGCCGGTCAACTGGTTTTATCCTGATGCAGGGTAATTTCTATCTTGGCCAAAGAGTGGCCTCTTCTTAAAATCTTCTTGTTAAAATAATCTTAAAATATTCTTCTAAAAATCTTTTTCTTATCCTGGTAAAGGGTCGCCACAATGTTAGACCCTTCCTCTTTTATGTCCCTATGGTGTCTCTTATCGACAAGGCGTTCTTGTTAAGGGGCAAGGGGGCTCTGCCCCCTCCCCGCAGCAAGGCTGCTAACAAGGGAGTCCTAATGAAGTGCTATGATGAAGTGACTTAATCAAGAAGTCTAATGAAGAAGTGCAATGAAGAAGTGCTGTAATTTTTTCAAGTACATGTATAATATAAACTTAAATGTTTTGGGGGAGGACAGTTGAAGGTTAAATTTCCCCCCTTTTTAAACACATGATCAGATGTTTTGAAAGATTTTAACTAAAAATAAAAAAAAATAAAAATAAAAACTAATTTGTATTTTTCGCCGTCTACATTTATGAAGGCGATATCATTTCGTAATAGTACACATAAGTACAAATTAAGTACACGACTGAGTACGTATTAATTTTGGTTCATTACAATTACGATTACAATTATGGATTACTTCACATTCGCTTATGATTGTTCATTACAGTTCTATTAAAGTAGATTCCTACATTATAAATTAAATCATTACATTTAATTACAGTTTCAATGAAGTACATTACAAGTTATTATTAATTACAGTTTCATTAAAGTACATTACGTTATATTAAATTAAAGTATTACAGTTAATTACAATTTTGGCAATTTGTTAATTGACATATTTAATACTGAAGTAATCTGAATAGGTAATACAATTTAAGTAATGGAGAGTTCTCCGTTGTTCTATAATTTACAGGGGATTAACAACAATGTTATATATTTATATATGGTTATACTATATGGTTATACTAGATGGTTATACTAGATGGTTATACTAGATGGTTATTATATACGGTTATTAGTACAACACAAGTACATGAGACATGACACACATGATATAACATAATATGTTATAATATGTTATAAATTTGAAATCAGAGAGAACGGAGATATTTTATCTTTGAGGCGCTCGATTCTCTCGTAGTGAGTGGAATTTTATAACTTAACTCAGCATTTTTGAGTTCAATGCGGGAGGTGATATAGTTAAAAATAAAAATGAAAAAAATAATACGAGAACGTATTTATGCGTTTTCGAACGAAGGCCCAAAGTTTCGCGATTCACAAATTGACACGAGTAAAAAATTAATATTCAATAAAATTTATATAGGATAATGATCAAGGGGAATTAATGACGGGAAAACGCGACGTATGGATGAATATGGTTGAATAATAATGTTTATACTACATAACACCACAACCTTATTACTAAAGAATTTATCATACATTGAATACGGAAGATGTCCAAATAATAAGAACGTGATTCAGTGTACAAAGTATGGGAAACGTAAAGAGAATAAAGTTATTTTATGACGTCATAGTGTATAAGTCATTATTAGAAAAGATGAATTAGAGAAATACAGTAATGAATAAAGAAGTATAAATCGAAATTCTATCCAAAATTCGCTTAGGCGATTTTGGTTTCTTATGTAAAAATGAACATTTAAACATAAAACTATAAGAACATAAGTACTGCATGAAGACAATGAATCCATATAATGATGGTGTAGGAATTGTTCATTGTTCACTTTTTAAATATATATATATATATATATATATATATATATATTATATATATATATATTATAAATATATATATATATATATATATATATATATATATATATATATATTAGGGTGCCACTTATTTGGGGTGTTTTTCATTTTTTGGGAATTTCTATCAGGACGGGCGCATTTCTGGTGTCATTCCGTCTAAAAACATTGTGTGTAAAATATTTTTGAAATAAAATAATAATTAGAACTGCCTCAACGAGGTCAAATTTTATACTTTTTGTCGAAACGTACTCATGGCGTTCTGTTATGTCAGTTTTCGTTTCGATAGCTGCTGTAGTTTCTGAGTTGAAAAATGATAACAGACAGACAGACGGACGGTCAGAGTCGTTGGTTTAGTCTTCCGCACTGGTGTACAGAAGACTAAAATGAGGTATTATACAGGGTGTAACACGATTTTATCCAAATATTGATACAGGCGAAAGAACATGTTATTCTAAGTAGAAAATGGGTTGGGACGAGTTTTGCCAACACTAACAGTGTTTCATTCTCTTTTTCAGTGAGTTCTGAAATGACGTGATGGCTTCGGAAACAAGATCTAAAACAGCAGTCTATCTCCTGGGGACCGTGGACCACAGCATCACAGGAAGCATGCTGCCTACGGGAAAGCAGGCGCTTCAGTACTTTTTCCACCTTCACCTTGACGTCAAGAAGCCGATCAAGGAAGCAGCCGCTGAGACAGTGACCGCAGTCAAGGAATTCTGGGAGCGGTCCCGTATTCCTAGGCAGAAAGACCAACGCGCAAGGGACAAGGTTCTCCGAATGTACGAGAAGTGGCGGGCTCTGAACAAGAACTCGAAACGGCGCACTGTGACCCAAATCAGGAACGAGGCCGAGTTCCTTCATCCCTTGACCGCCTCTTCGACATCGCACACGAACAGGCGATGTCGATGATCACAATCGAAGAGGACAGGGAGTTCCTGACGGGACAAAGGGCCGAGGTGCGGCGCGGCCGCATCTCCTCCACACGTGACATGACGCTGCACACTGAGGAGGAGCGTGCGAGGAGACAGGAAGCGGAAAGGAGCCGCCGGCAAGATGATGAAAGGGCGAACAGAGAGAGCCGAGAAGAACTCGTCGAACTGGCATCGAGCTCCAGCTCAGGTGCAAGCAGCCCGACTCGGTCACCGACACGGCGTCGTCGCCGAGAAGAAGAGGAAGAGCTCTCTCTCCCAGGCCCGTCCACGTCGAATGCAGAAGCATCTACGACCCCTTTACCACCCAAGCGATTCCGCGCGTCGAAAAAGATGATCACCCCTGATCTCTCCGCAGCGATGGATCGGACGAAACTTACCGACCGAGAAGGTGTTTTTTTGCTGTCGGCGGCTGCGAGGAGCTTGGGCCACGACCCTGAGGAGCTGGTCTTGAACCGCGAATCCTCCCGCCGCGACCGAGCAAAGTTCCGTGCTATGGCAGCAGCGGAAATGAAGGCAGCCTTCCATCCTACTGTGCCGCTGACCGTTCACTGGGACGGGAAAATCGTACCAGCGGCTGACGGAGGCCCTGCTGAAGATCGCCTTCCAGTTCTGGTGTCTGGGGAGAACGTCGACAAGCTTCTGGCTGTGCCCAGCCTCCCCGACGGCACCGGCCGCGCCATGGCGGAAGCCGTCCTCTCTGCCCTCGAGGATTGGGACATCAAGGGACGGATCTGTGCCCTCTCTTTTGACACCACCGCCTCAAACACAGGACTCTCAGGAGGAGCTTGCTATATCATTGAGCAGAAACTCGAGAAGACAGTGCTTCATTTGGCTTGCCGCCACCACATCCACGAACTGGTGTGCGAGAAGGCATTCACGGCGTGCCTCGGTCCCTCTACTGGTCCTGACATCCTCCTGTTCAAACGATTCGCCGCCCAGTGGGACTTCATCGATCAAACCAAAGCGAAGCCCTTCGAGGATGGAACCATGCCGCAGCACCTGAAGGACGCCCGCGACGACCTGCTGATCGAATTCAGCCGCCTCCTCGACGGTCAACATCCACGTGATGACTACAGGGAACTTCTGGAGCTCTCTGTAATTGTGCTGGGCGGTCCGAACAAGCGGGGTGCCCAGTTCGCTCGTCCCGGCGCCTTCCATCGCGCGCGCTGGATGGCAAAAGTCATCTATGCCATCAAACTGTTCCTGTTCCGGGAACAGTTTCAGATGTCGTCAGGCGAAGCGGCTGGAATCCGGCGATTCACCATCTTCGCCGTGTCCATCTACGTAACGGCCTGGTACAAAGCGCCGCTCCCGGCAACGGCCCCAGCCGCGGACCTCGCGCTGCTCAAGGCCCTCGTCTATTATCCGGACTCAGCGGTGGCCAAGGCGACGGTGACAGTCTTCGCCAGGCACCTATGGTACTTGAGCGAGCGCCTCGTCACCCTGGCCATCTTCGACGAGGGTATCGACTTGGCGACAAAGCGGGAGATGATTAAAGCGATGGAAGAAGAGGAAGGATCGGAGGATCCCCCGCGGCGTATCAATGTGGACCTGTCCACCGCCTCAATCGCCAACAATACATTGGCCAAGTTCACAACGACTACATCAAAGGAGTTCTTCAAGGTTCTGGACATCAGCACCGCCTTCCTGCTCAAGGATCCGGAGGAGTGGCGGACGGACCCAGCCTTCATCGCCGCATCCCGCCGAGTCCAGGCCCTTCAAGTTGTCAATGACTTCGCGGAGCGCGGGGTGGCGTTGATGCAGTCTTTCAACCTGGCCCTTACCAAGAGTGAAGACCAAAGGCAGTTCCTCTTACAAGTGGTCGAGAAGCACCGCTGTGACTTCCCAACCACCCGCAAGTCCACCGTGACCTCTGCAAAGTAGGCAACAATGAGAGGGAGATGGGCGCCCATGATACCCCCCCCCTTGAGGGGCTAATACTCGAGTTGAGGGGGACCTAGAGTTGAAAGTATGAAGTCCAGTTATATGTTTTAGGTCAAGATTAGTAGCTTGAACAAACTAGAAGTGATATTTTATTTGCTAGAGGCATAGAACATCATGATCTAAAATTTCTACTTTTCGAGAAAATATACAAACTTTGACCGTATTGAGGCAGTTCTAAATATTGTTTTATTTCAAAAATATTTTACACACGATAATGTTTGACAAAATGGAACCAGAAACGCGCCCGTCCCGATAAAAATTCAAACTTTCGAAAATAAGTGTCACCCTAATATATATATTATATATATACAGTGCCCGCGAAAAGTATCCGATCACTCAAGAAAATACAATATTTTCCCTTGATATTCAGAGACACATAATTCACTTTCTATTTGTTCTAGCGACATCTGGTAACTTTGAGGTTGCTCGCTGATATAAGAGCTATCCAACGCATTCTCAAATTAGTGTTCTGGTAGCCTTCGTTGCGGGTGGCTGTGTCTCAAAGTTGTCAGATTTCACTGTTTGTGTAAATTTATTGATATTTTGTTATTTTTTACAGAAAGTGGTGTAAATAAAATTTATATATAATGTGTGCTAAAAAACAACTTAAGAGTGATTGTCGAGGTGCTATTGTTGCTTTGCATACATGTGGGAAATCACAGAGACAGATAGCTAAGGAATTAAACATATCCCAAAGTACCGTTAATTTATGGGTTTCACGGGCTAAGAACAATGCCGGCCTAACCACGCCAGTCCCTAAAAAACGATCTGGCAGACCGAGAAAAACAAATTCACGAACAGACAAACTTATGAAACGTTTAGTATTGAAAAACCCAACAATAACTGCGAAAGAAATAAAATTTAATATGAATAATTTGTTATCTGGTGTTTCTGAACGAACTATCCAGGAGCGGCTCCAAAAAGAACTCGGATTACCATCTCGCCATGCTGCTAAGAAACCGTTCATTAATGAAAAAATGCGTAAAAAACGTGTCGCATTTTGTAAAAAATATATTCATTGGACTGTTGATGACTGGAAGAAGGTTTTATTTAGTGATGAGTCGACATTTTTGACATTCAGAAGTTGTCCAAAAAAGGTTCGCCGGCCCATTGGCTCAAATAGGATGGACCCTAAATACACCCTAAAGACAATGAAACACCCTCCAAGTGTGATGGTTTGGGGTTGTTTCGGTTACTATGGGCGTGGAAACCTATATTTTCTTCCGAAGAACACAACTATGAATGGTGCACGGTATTTAGCAATGCTACAGGATAAACTTCCAATGGCAATGGCAATCCAAAGGACAAAAACATACATGCATGATGGTGCACCATGTCACAGGGCCAAAATAGTGACAAAATGGATTACTGACAATAAATTTGATATTTTGGATTGGCCTGGTAATAGTCCAGATCTCAATCCGATAGAAAATATGTGGCTAATAATAAAAAATAAGGTTGAATGCCACGACACTGGCTCAGTCGAAAAATTACAAGAAGCCATCAAAAAGATATGATGCAAGGAAATATCAGTGGAAGTTTGTCAAAACTTGATTAAATCCATGCCAAAACGTCTAGAACAAGTCATCCAAACCAAAGGACAGATGACAAAATACTAATATAAGGTTAGTATACATTTAAACATTGTTTTTTATGTAAAAAATACAAATTTCCAGGGTGATCGGATACTTTTCGCGGGCACTGTATATATATATATATATATAAAAACCTTTGGTTAGCTTTGGTTAGCTTTCGCCTGAATTGTTCATTCTGGCGAAGGTCAAGCTTTTCACTCCACCTTAGACCTACAGTTTAACGTGGAATCCGAACCACGCCCCACCAGCAGCCCAGCGTCTTAACCACTAGGCCACCCAGGGTACCCATTTATCTACCAACCATTTTCTTTGTGTGGAAGGATGAACAGCTGGGTTTTGCTGCGCGCCGGCTGCCGTCACCGGGTCTCGAACCAGGGGCCGATGGATTCGTAGTCAGCGACGCTAACCACTACACCACCGAGGCGCATATATATATATATATGTGTATATATATATATATATATATATATTATATATATATATATATAATAATACAAACCCACAAGGAAAAAGAAAATTAATTCCAAGACATTTCGTGTATTCAGAAGTATACCTTGTCAGGGAATGTACTTCTGAATACACGAGTCTTTGGAATAATTTTTCTTTTTCCTTGTGGGTTTGTATCATTTATTCATTTCACATGTTTAATTGAGAAATTCATCCCATATATATATATATATATATATATATATATATATATATATATATTAAAGTGTGTAAATAAGTAAAACCACATTCCTAAATGTATTACAATAATTAAACATGGCGTACTTACTCATAATTAATGCATAGAAATATCAAACCTATAATTTTATTTCGGGGGTGGCTGAAGCCCACGTAGCCACTCTATGCAACATTACTGCAGACACTATTGCAAATATGTTAACAACTTACGTACTCACATTAGATTATGCAATGAAATGCAAGGCTCACAGTTTGAAAATGAACTGTAATTAAACATTGTCAATTATCCACTAAAATTTACCCACCCCCCCACTTCTCCCCTCCCCCTTTCAAGGTGTCACGCCCTCCAGAATTGTAGAATGAAACAAAAACACGCAGACAAAACCAATGCCGATTTAACCGCCATGAGAATCAAGTTTTATATTTTGAAAATAACGTGTTTATCTTAAACATAATCTACGTGCCTTTCTCAAGAAAACTGCTTTACGCATTACACGATAAATACACACTCGTTATAGGATACACACGCACTTATTTACACAATAAACAGTCACTGCACAATACACCACGCATGTTAAGCGTACAATTTTTTCGGCAACGAAACGGAATGAAAAGAGAAAAATTATTCATGATTTCATAATTTACTTCAAAAATAATGATGCGCACACACCTTCCAGATGCACGACAATAATGCTTTTGGTATATATATATATACACTGTATATATTGGTATATTACGTGGTATCCCGGACAGGCTCCCATATGTTATATTACGTGGTTATATATTTGTACATTTACTATGATTTATACTTTCATTTTAGCCTGTTTTCTTTGAAACCACATTATACAAATTTAATCCAAGGTTATATATATAACTTGTTATATAGTCTTATTTCTCTGTCAATCTGTGTAGGTGAATAATTGAAAAGCCTTTTACAAAAATAGTGTATTCGTCATAGATTTTACTAAACCAATTACAATGCAAAAATGAAATTTTTGACCATAATGAATATTTGTTTAGGGAAATGACATTTGAGACATTGATTCTTACTTCAAGGCTTTTATATTCAGTATTAACAAAGACAATTAAAATAAAATGCATAAGCAAATTAAGTATGACTGTTAGACAGTTTTAATCTACAATTGGTAGTTATGTAACTGAATACAGCCGTATTGTAATACGCAAAACCATTAAATGAATGGACAAATAACAATTAAAGTTACAATCATAGGTCTGTTTGGCCTTCTACCACATTAGCTAACATACACTGGTTAGATTATCTCAATTCCGTATACAGTGAATGTAAACTCAATCGAAAGAACTCGGGACCCGTTTTCTTTACGGGAAAATATGGTAGACTATTTTTTGAGTCTTTTTAATTATGCAAATGTAACCCAGAGTTCTACGTTTCCTTCCGTTAAATTTTAAGTAAAGTCTATTTCAGCTTTGCGCGTAATTTACTCAAAATTAGAAGAACAATTTCGCTTCTATGTGTCACACACGATTTGAATTCTCCCGTACGTCACGATATATGTATATTTATATAATTGAGCAACTTCCACTAAGAACTCGTTTTTTGTTCTTACAAGAAGAAATAAATTTAATTTTCTCATTTAAATTTCAGCACAGATTTTGTGGGGGAAAATTCGTTCAACAAGCCTCGAGACGCACTCATTTTCTCCTAATTTTAAGTCCGTCACATTTATGCCTGGTCTTTCTTAAGGAAATTTCAAAATTAAAACTTAAAAATTCCCTCTCGAGGATATTCCTCAGGCGAACCAAAGGGTAAACGAAAACACCTTTGAGCAATCATTCACGCTTGAGGTATCAACAAACGTTCGTTTTTTGATAACGCGAGCGTGATTTACATCTTCCTATTAACTACTGGTCCACTTCAGCCCTAAGATTAAAAAAGTAATTTAATGTTCGCATTACATGAAATCGATCTTAAAATTATTTCATTTTTATTTTTACTCATACAAATTCTTATCGTTTTTGCATGATCAATTTGGTTTGTTGGTTAATTTATAACCAGTAATTAATTAACCTTATTACATTATTCCCATACATATATATATATATATATATATATATATATATATATATATATATATATAATATATATACTTCGGCGAATTATCCAATGTAACGAGTTCTACAGCACGGCTACCTATATTAACAATAACCTAAAGTCACTTTGTCAACAGCAAGGAATGCATTTTGCGAATTTTTGGAGCAGTTTCTACGGCAGGAGGGACTTGTTCCTCGGAGATGGACTTCACTTTGATGACGTTGAATCTACGCGTTTACGAAGGCTATTTCATAATACTGTTTCTTCTTTTCAGGCTACCGTAACTCGAACGGTCCCGGCGTAATTTCCTTAATATTTCCTTGCGCGCGCGAAGGTATCGCGGTTACAAACAATTTAAAGGTTCTATCCTTAAATGCTCGTAGCCTACGAAATAAAATAAACGGAATTTTTCTTTAATTGCTTGTAAAAGCTAACATTTAATTGCGATAAATGAATCGTGGCTTAGCACTGAAACACGTGAATTTGTAGGGGAGTATCAAATTAGAGGTTATAGACTTTTTGTTAAAAACAGAAAAGGTTGGCGAGGAGGCGGTGTTACATTGCATATCAAAGATAATATTGCAAACGTTATAGAAGTAAAGCACAAAATTCCAGAACCGATAGATTCGACTATAGCAGAACTTAAATTGAACGATTTCAAATTTGTTGTTGCCGTTATATATAGGCCTCCTAATCAAACAGCTGATACGGACGAAGCTTTATATCGTGAACTTAAGAGAATATACGATAGGTAGTGAGCAGGCCTTAGTTATGGGTAACTTTAATTGCGTCAACGTGGATTACTATACAATGCAGGGAGACGCGGAAGGTAATCGTTTAGTTAATTTTCTCGAGGATAGCTAACTTATTCAAAAGGTTGGGGAACCTACGAGGTTGGACAGTATTTTAGATTTAGTAATAACTACGGACGATAGGCTAATCACTGATCTTCAAGTAATAGAACAGTTAAGCAATAGCGATCACAGTATGGTAGAGTTTGTCCTCTCGGTAAGTCACTCGAAACCAGCTAACTCGACTAAAATTCCTAACTTTTAGCACGCAGACTATTCTAAATTTAGAAATGAATTGTCGCACGTCAATTGGGAAAACGTAATAGGGATCTCCAACGCAAAACTAGTATGGGAATCGTTTGAAACAGTATTTAGGACAGTAATAATATAGCCGCAAAATGTTAGAGTGCAATGCAATTGCAAATGTTGCATAATTTTGCAAGAGTACCACCCCCACCCCCCACAGTGCCAACCCCCACCCGAACAGTGCGAACCCCACCCCCTTTGTTGCAGCCCCCACCCCCCTTTGTTGCAATGAACCCACCGAAAGGGGGAGACCTATCCCAACAGAGAGGAGAGAGGAGGAGAGGTGTTCGCCTGGCAGCTGCCAAGCTTATATTAAGACTTCGGCTGAGCCGCCGTCGTCTTATAGGACCCCTAATCAGCCAGTTGGCACAGTGTACACACCCATCTATACTGTTTATGTGCGTCACTCACGCGTTAAACTCTAAGGTGGAAGTGGGTTCGAGACCCGTTGCGGATGATAGCCAGGGTGATGTAATGATCCGTAGGTGTAAGGTGGGGTGTAAAGCTTCGAACAATTCGTACGGGTAGCAAAGGCGAGCCTATATATGCAAATTTCCGGAAAAAGTTCATCTAAAAATCGTGATTGCAGGCCAGGGCGTCCTAATGATCCGTAGGTCTAAGGTGAAGTGTAAGCTTCGAACAATTCGTACGGGGGGCAAAAGCGAGCCTATATATGCAAATTTCCGAAAAAAAGTTCACCTAAAAATCGTGATTGCATGCCAGGCCGTCCTAATGATCAGCGTGAAACTGTAAGATGGAGGCGGTCCTTCCGCGGTTCGTATGGGCAGGGCCCCGTTATAGCAACACTCGATCATGTTGTTTATCTCTCTCACTCACCACCAGTTGGCGTATTTGGTTGAGTTGCCGGTTCACGCTATTTATTTAATTAAATCATATATTCTGACTTAATCTGCAATTTGGCTTAGAAGGTTGAGTTGGCAAATACCGTGTACAAACAAAAAGGAATAAATAAAACGCCAATACATCATTCTGTTTATTTAGACGAATTAATGGAAATTAAATATACAATGGGATATATATATATATATATATATAATATATATATATATATATATATATGATCAAAAATAATAATAATAGCATCACGAACGGGAAACATATAATCAAAAACATACAAAATGTTGTATTATCAAAATATTAGTACAGGAAAAATATATACAGTTATATTAAATATATTGAAAATAATAATATACGAAACGTATATTCAATTGCATATTAGAACAGGAAATATATATATACACACAATTTAAATATACATCCTTTATGTTCTACGGTGCAAAACGCTAAACTCACACGTAATAGAGTCTACATCCACATCGATATTACTTTGTACGACGTGGTAAAACCGGCTAAGCATCACTTCACCGTTTAAGTGATACGGAGGCCTATACTCGACATGACATAAATGGCTTTCATATCATTCAATACTATTTTTGTGCCTACTTTACATCCGGTTGGCAAGTTATCTTTAAACACAGCTAGAATACAATCAAAAGCACGCACAAAGAGGCCATCGTTAACCACAACATTTTTATTAAACACAAGTTTATAAACGAGCGTTTCCAATCGAGGGTTTTTTCTTACCGACCCGAGCTTTTCAATCGTGAACTCTTCTTCAGAATGCATAGCGGCAATTGAAATAATCTTCCAAGTCGTAACGAGAGTTATTCATTATACAGAGTGTTTGAAAACTTTCTGTACAAATTGTAATGGGGGATAGGCAACACCAAGACAAACCCTTTTCGTCTATAAGTGTATGTCCGCTGACGTCACCATTCGGCGCGAGAGGGCGCCGCTGCAATTGGCTAAAAGGTGAAGTGGGCTAGACTCGCGCTTGCCGCGGGCATTCTTAAATCGGACGTAGTACGCGTAACATGGAGCGCTTCACGACTGCTGAGATGGCTGACATGCATATGGTGTATGGGGCTGCCAATGGAAACGGAAGAGCTGCTGTGAGGTTGTACCGATAGCGCTTCCCAAACAGACGTGTGCCAAACCACCAAACGTTTGCGCATCTGCATCGGCGACTGCGAGAAACTGGAACATTCCATGCAAACATGCATGACACTGGTCGGGAGAGAAACGTGCGCACTCCTGACATGGAAGAAGAAATCCTACGGCGATTTGAGGACAATCCAAGCGCAAGCACGCGAGGTGTTGCACGTATCCTCGGTGTAAACCACCACGACCTGGTCTGGAGAGTGTTGCACGAGCAGCAGTTACATCCGTTTCATCGTCAGAGATTCCAGGCATTACAACCTCAGGATTACCCTCTTCGTGTGGAATTCGCACACTGGTTTCTGCAGCAGACAGCGGTGCAGCCTAATTTTCCGGCTTATGTGCTGTTCTCAGATGAGGCCTGTTTCACAAGTGAGGGTGTGTTTAACAGGCACAATTCTCACGTGTGGGAGCACGCAAATCCACATGCTACACGGGTGCATGCTCATCAAGAACGGTTCGCCGTCAATGTTTGGGCGGGTATCGTCCAAGGCAAGTTGATTGGGCCGTACCTGCTGCCTGCCCGACTCGACGGGCGGGTTTATCGGATATTTCTTGAAGAAACGTTGCCGGAACTGCTGGAAGATGTTCCCGTGGCTATTCGTAGACGGATGTGGTTTCAACACGACGGGGCCCCAGCACACTCCAGCAACGATGTGCGGGATTATCTGAACGCCACTTTTGGGGACCGATGGATAGGCCGGGGTGGGCCCGTAGCCTGGCCACCGAGATCGCCCGATTTAACATGCCTCGATTTCTTCCTGTGGGGACACATGAAGAACCTCGTGTACGAGACTCCCATTTACTCAGAAGAAGACCTCGTAGCAAGAATCGCTGTCGCCGCTGGAACTGTTCCCGAAATGCCGGGAATCTTTCGACGTGTACGTCGGTCAATGCTTCGACGCTGTCGGGCATGCATTGATGCTACCTGTCGCAACTTTCAGCACCTTCTTTAAATAAACATGCCTTCTTTAAATAAACATGTTACGCGTACTACGTCCGATTTAAGAATGCCCGCGGCAAGCGCGAGTCTAGCCCACTTCACCTTTTAGCCAATTGCAGCGGCGCCCTCTCGCGCCGAATGGTGACGTCAGCGGACATACACTTATAGACGAAAAGGGTTTGTCTTGGTGTTGCCTATCCCCCATTACAATTTGTACAGAAAGTTTTCAAACACCCTGTATAGAGGTACAGCTCTTCAGGGTGAACAGTGGAGGTGAGCTCAGCCCTGTACCGCTCAAGTGCTTTGTACCAAAGTTCAGGATATTTCGAAGAATCTAAACCTTTTTTAAATATGCGTCCAGCTCTAGACCATTCTCGCCTTGTTCATTCCTACATTCGATAAATCCGTCGAGCAGAGCGGTGTATGCGCATTCAAGAACCGTGTCAAAATAAATCATATCCGTAACACGAGCGTCTAATATAGGCTTCAGCTTGGGGAATCCGATGATTTCAAACATTCTGTCGAGGATGAAACGGTTTCGCGTATGGACAAGAACGTTATTATCAGATGCGTTCTTCCGCATCAGTAGTATATCAATGCATGGCTGTTCGTTACTTATACACAACGTGCAAACAACGGCGTATGAGGGGGCGTCACTAATCTGTTCTCTTCTTGTACCTACACCTGCAGATAATTTATAACGGTCCTCTCCTCACTTCTCAACTATTACGAAGACTCTATTCATCTCCTCAAAAATTAAATAAATAACATTACGTTTGCTTCCTTGCCTGCAAATCGTTTCAAGTACATAGCTAATGGTGCTGGTTTCACGCCTGAACACGCGCAATGACTTCGTCACGGAGACAACGTACGAGGCGTTGAGAATACTTCTCAAAGGAAGTTCCATCGTATTCGCACGTCCACTCGGTTCAAGCTCTGAGATGACTACTTTATGTATACACCTGTCTGCTGCTGTAGGTGTATGAGCCAGTAAATAGCATTGTGCCCATAACTGCGGGGGTTGTTTCAGTGGATAATGGCTAAGGTGTCTTTAGGCATGAAGTTATTCTTGAACACCGTAAAACATAATGAGGCGATGGTAGTTGCGACTTGCAAAGGATCGCATTTGAAACAACATATGTACATCCTTCTAAAGGCCTGGAAACATACTCTAAGCACGCGCACATCATTCACGCAATAATGCTCACATTCATCAGCTATGTTATAAGGATTACATTCATTAAAACTGTTGTAGTATCGGTCAAAATCTTCACGTTCATCTGTCCTCATACATTCATAGTTAAAGTAATGTTTGGGTGGAGGTAGTCCTACGTAATTTAAAGTTTCGCTAGTGAGGAAAGTGTAAGGGAAATATCCTTTTGAAACTTCAGTGGCTAAACCCATCACCTTGGGTAGCTTTGCTAATTTACATGGTGTGAATAATAGTGTCTTTAAACTGTACTTTACCTCTTATCTGCATCTGTATTAGTTTGTTGCCTCTTTTCAAGGGATCACCTGTAAATATCTCAGAGGACTTGTGCTCAAGCAACTCCTTATAAAGGAACTGTATGTCAAATTTTGCCCCGTTATGGGCGAGAATATACACAGTCATTTTTTTGAACTTGTCGGCTAACTTGACAATATAGGACACAAAAAGTTTCACAGGGCTGTCGTGGGCATTCTTTTTAAAAACGTTTGTCCGTTTTCCATATTTGTGTCACTCATCACACTCGATCTCCATACACTCACCACAGATAGTCTGGCTCACAAGTAAATGTGGAATAATCTCTGGTTTCAGCGTTCGTGTATGTTTCTATATCGTAGTACACAGTTATACAGGGGCTGTTTTTCGGCTTACGACTTTCATATAACATACATGCTTTACTCCAACAGCCTTATAGTTCTCATGACATGTAGAACAGTGAATTTCATGATATTTATGCTGGAATTTTCTCCAATTATCCATCATTTGAAACATACCACATTCACAGATTCTCATTTTTCTGCACGTGCCAATTGATTTATGGAGCTCAAAACAGTTATTATTGAAAAATGTGCATCTATACACATCACAATCCCTCTTCTCAGCTTCAACTACACGGCTTTCACATTTGGTGCTTTTACACTGCTCACATACCATGTGGCAATCTTTACAATGTTTCACTCTATCATCCGCAAACTCGATATACCCCTTACACAAATCATGATGTTGTCCCCTTATTTTCGTCTTTTATCATAACTCGCGTAAAGGCCCCTTATATTACGGATGGGGAGATACGTTGCCCCTGATAATCCTAAAATAAGTAGGGGTCTTGTACGATCTCTCACACAGCTTTTAAAAACATACACAGTTCTACGACGATCATCCAGTCCAAATACAACTACACGAACATTCATCTCCTGTTCTACCCTTCTCAGCTCTTCAGGACCCATATTAGAGTCAAACATGAGTTTACAGTTTACAGCTAGTTTACGGGTACGCTCCACTACCGTAGGCAACCAAATTTTGGGGGCCTGTGTATTTAGTACAGTAAACATACGAGCTAAGACTACTGCTATAAAGCCGCAGCCACGATCGACGTTTATATGCCGTCTATAAATAGCCTGAGAATTGAAGTTAAAAGTAAAGGTGTGGCACTATGACCCGCAATACACGGTCTATATTTACCGTGAAGTTGTCCATATTGAAGGCTATACTACTTTGAGAGGCTTGCATTATACGACCTAATATATACTCTATATCTTCAGCTGCCAAACGTCTGAACGGTATTACTCCCCAAAAATCATCTACATCTCTGTCATCTGACCCGAATCCAAAGGACAGCCTCGTCCTGACCTCGTCCTGACCTCACGTTCGTCGTGGTTCTGAAGGGCAAACTCTACAATACGTTCAACTATGCGCCGCTGTTCCTGACTATATAACGATTTCTAGTCAGGGCCGGGGTGGGGGTAGCGGTGGGCACCAAATCGAGGATGTACCCGGAATTGAATAAGGGTTTATATTTGAGGAAGGTACTATTGTGGGGGTTGTCTCGTAAGACGTTGAGGGTTGGGGCTCTATTACTGGTGGTCTAACAACCGGAGCAATCCTGGCACGCTTTATGCCTGACGTGGAGGGTTCTTCATCACGCCTCCGCTTTGAACTGGTGCGTGCTACAGGTGTCGCTGGTGAGGGCTCGTCGGCGGGAAGGGCTCTGTAGCTGTACGGTCAACGGGCTCGTCTGTGATATCGATGATGGGGTGCTGTACATCGTCGTCATTCACGGTTCTGTAGAAGAAGAAAACAAAATATACGGAGCAGCACTCAAAATTTGTAATATTTTGTAAATGGCCCACTTAGGGGTGTGACGTGTTAGAAATGGATTCTGTAGAAAAATTCAGGTTCACGAGCCCATCCACCTGGATTATATCTGGCCCTACAGGATGTGGTAAAACTGTGTTTATGCTTAAAATCATTAATGAAAAGGGACAGATGTTCTTAAAAATTGTGCATAAAGTTATATGGTGCTATTCGACGTATCAATCAGTGTTCAACAAGTACCAAGAGGAAATCTTGTTCCACAAGGGGGTCTGTGACGTTAATTCGTTAAAGGGAAATGAACATAGTCATTGTAATTGGCGAGCTCATGTTGGAGATGGATAAAACGTTTGCCGAAACATTTACAGTATTCTCCCACCATCTTAACATAAGCGTGTTCTTCATCAATCAGAATCTGTTTTTCAAAAATAGATACATGCGCGATGTGTCGCTAAAACACAATATTTAGTCTTATTCGCGCAACGTAGAGATGTGTCACAAATTGGGGTATTAGCCAATCAGATGTTCCCGAATCAGCGTAAGGAGTTTTTGGACGTTTATAAAGAGGCCACAGTTTGCTTTGTGACCTTCACCCGCGAAACACGTTTAGGGTGCTTCTAAGAACGAATATATTCCCAAGCGAGCCTGAAACGGTGCATATTCCAGAATGACAAGTAGGCTGAAGAAATACCGTGAATTAATAAAAATCTATCGACGACTGCCCCGGGCACTGCAACAGATGTTTGTTAAAAATATCGACTCTGACTTTTTAAAATGCATCTGTGAAATCTGTATTAATGTTATAAAATGTAATGTGCCAATGAAACCCTCTCAGAAGACTCGCTTTCGTCGTTACAAGAACATAATACGAGCGCTCGCTCATAAAAATCAAACTGTGGGTAAGAAAAAGCACATTACTGTACAAAGAGGAGGATCATTCCTGCCCATCTTATTTTCAGTTTTGGGTCCTTTACTGACTAGATTAATATAATGAAGAAGGTGGTTGTGATTCCGCACGAGGTGTATGCTTCATTGCAAAGTTCAAAGACTCCAGAGACGGCTCTAGAACACCGTAAAAGTAGGCTTAAAAGAATGGAAAGCGAGTTGCTAGCCCTTTTAAACAGTGAAAAGTCACCTGATGAGAAAAGGATCTTGTACCAAGAGGCTTTGCAGAAATTTCTTCATGAGTACGAGGAATATAAGCATCCGACAGAGCTCCCCGTGGTTATTAGGCACAGCGCGAGTAGTGCTGAGCATGGCGATACAGGACATGGCCCCGACGATGACCAACCAAAGAGCAACGGATCACAACACATCGAACATGTGCTAAAAAACAGCCTCCCACATACGTTGAGGAATAAAGGCTTAAGTCTTTATAATTTATTGAGTGAGGACCCCATCATAGAGTGGACCGATACAGGCGAGGTCATTATTGATGGAACAAGGGTACAAGGATCCAATATCGTAGATATTGCTCATGATCTGGTGAGAAAGTGGGACAGACCCTCGCAAGAGGCTGGAAGCATATTAAAGCAAGACTACAACAAATAAATGTCCCCAAAACATTGATAGGTAATCTGAATAGGTTAAAAGACTTGGATCAAGTCACGCATGTGTCACGACTGAGTGCGCCATCGCCCCCAGCAGCAGCAGCGTCTCTGAAGAGGAGAAAGAAGAGAACAAACGGTCAACCCTACCCACGTGCCTCTAAAATATGCAAATGGTTAACATATTAAGTAAACGCTATTGTGACAGTTCTAACCCCGCCTCCTATGGTGGTGTTAATATACTATGCAGAGGTGTTTACGGTGGAAGGAAAAAAGATGTTGAGATTTTTGCGGGGACAGGATGCTTATACACTTCATAAACTGGTGAGAAAAGGGTTTAAAACGGCCAAGACAGCAGCTGCTTCGATTGACTCTATTTGGCAGGCGGATTTAACAGACATGTACAGATATTCAGTTTGTAACGATGGTTACCGCAACATCCAATTCATAATAGATGTATTATCTAGATACCTGTGGTTAATTCCCCTGAAAAATAAATAGCCTGAAACAGTTGCTAAGGCGACCAAAACGTTGATGTTGAAAGAAAACAGGATTCCTGGCTATTTTTTTATGGATATGGGGAAAGAGTTTATAGGACGCGCTTTTCAGAACATGCTGGCAGAGCTTAATATCAGCTATTACACCACCAATTCTATACATAAGGCGTCGTTAGCTGAAGGAGTTCAACGTACCATAAAGGAACGCATGAACCGCTATTTTACACATAAAAACACATACAGATTTCTAGACATTCTGGAATCATTGGCCTCATCCTACAACCGCTCACACCATCGCACGATTGGGACAACAACTAACGAGGTTTTAGAAAGAGGTACGCAACCAGAGGTGAGAAGAGATGGAACACCACCACCACACTGCGCGTTCCAAAATCAATGATTATATAAGGCTGTCTCGTTCGGGAAATAAATTCGCGAAGGGATTTGAGCAGGGAAGGACGGATGTAGGACAAAGTGTCGACGGACAAAGTGTCTACGGACTAAATGTCGAACGGACAGAGTGTAGAACGGACAGAGTTTCGAACGGACAGAATGTCGAACGAACAATTTATTTTAAAAATTCAAGGTTGCAGAATAAATACATGAATGAGATACAAATTAAAAATGAGATAAAAATTTATTGTGATTAATAAAAATGGATTAAAAATTTATTACGCTTAATAAAAATCATTTTTCAAAGGAAATAATATTAGTAATAATAGAAGACAACGTGTTTATCAGTAAATTTCAAACTATTATAAATTATGAGCTATTGCTTTAAGATAATCTAATCCATTTTGAACGTCATAACTAGGGCAGTCAAAAGTCAATAAAGTCAAATTGTTTCCTATGGGGCACTTTTCGCTGAAACGACTGAAAATGCAATAAAAACACCTGTAGGGGGTATATTACCAAAGTTAATAGGTCAACCAAAAGTCAACTTTTACCTGTTAGGTCAAAAAATAGCAATGAGGTAAATAAAGTCAATTTTTTGGAATAAATAATTAAAATAACAAAAAATTGGCATCTTTTTGGTTAACTGGCAACTTCGCTGCTCGTATTTGTCTTATTCAGTTATGTCCGTTCTGGTTTTGGATGTGGTTGTGTTGTATGTATTGTGGTTACTGGTTACCATTTTTGATTTGTGATTTTTTCTGATTTGTGATTTCACTGATTTCGATTTCTTTTGATTTCAGATATTTAAAATGCCAAAAGTTGCAGTTAGTTCTATTGCTAAAGTGCGCGCTATAATTGCAAAATATCCTAATGAATTCATTTGTTCAGGAAAAAATGAGCTGTACTGTCAGATGTGTTGTGTTGTGGTCAAGCATGACAAATCCTTTTTTGTGGATAAATATCGCTCTACCCAAAAGCACCAGCGTGGTATAGACCAAAATGTTGGAAATGAAAAGTAGACCTGAAATCTCACCAACAGTTTATGGTCAGCTTTTGCAATGTTAACCAACAACTGCCGCTGTAGAGAGATCTTTCTCCATGCTTAATAAATTATTAAGTAAGGATCGCAATTTTTTGCCAGAAAATGTCGGCAAATACTTCATAACTTACCACAATCGGTCAACTGATGTAGAAGAGCAAGAATAAGTAATTAAAGTATCGTTTTTATTATTGAAAGTAAAGGCAACTTTATAAGTCAATTTTTTCAATTCGTAAGGTCAACTTTCTTAATTTTTTCGGTCAACTTTTGACTGCCCTAGGACATAACTTTCAAATATTGTTTTTAAACGCTGATTTATTGAAGTATATTTCTTATTTTTTCTTTCAATATTCCTTCCCTGGAATGTTTGCTCTGAAGCCATTTCTGTGCTTGCCTGCTCCAGTCGAATTTTATTAATTAGCTTCGCTTCGGTAGGGTGGCTAATCATGACCCTTCTCTTGAAGGCATTATGCCAGCCTTCAAGAGCGTTATTTGTTCTGGGCAGATCGGTGACAAGTCTCTCATAAACTGACCATAAATCAACTTCAAACCTAGGTTTTCTCCTTCTTCCTCGCTGAACAACACCTAGCCATGTAGTCTCAAAATATTGCAAGAATTCTCCTAATGTATCGTCAGTTTCTTCATCAAGAGATCCCATTAGATCGTTAAAAAGAGTAAATACATCATCCGGTGGAACAAATGCAAGTGCTTGGATTTTTTTTATTTTCAATGCATTTGCTGGCTCATTATACCAATTTTGCAGCCCTAAAGATTGTATTTTTCTACACAAACATTGCCTGAAATGGAAATAACATCCATAAATCGCGGTATCTGGAAAGATCTTCATGCTGTTAATAGCAGAGCGTTCAAAATCAACAGTAATTGAAATGGGGTTTAATTTATATCCATGTAAGAAATTAAATATTGTATCATGTGTGTTCTCATCTTTTTTGGTTGTGACACAATATACAAGAGGTAAAGTCTTATTTTCTGCAACAATAGCGTGAATGGTGTAAAGCTGCTTACTAATAGGGGCACAATCAAATGTACCATCACTAAACCATCTTCTCTTTGTTTCCAGAATACGGAGATTTTTTGTGGTAGAGTAAATGCTAATTTCTTCATTCTTAAATAATAAAAATTGTTCCCCTCTTGTTGTTACAGTCAAATCTTCATCTGCAGATATTGAATTGCGCGGTCTTCTTATTGTGCGTGCAAGAAATTCTTTTTTGGGTAATGTTATTTCTTCAGAACGTTTTGCACTTTCTTTCATTGTTTCTTTTACTTTAAGAGTATCAATGTGGACCATCTCAGGCGGATGGCAATGATTTTTAGTAGAAGAGATTGTTTCTTCAATCGTTATAACTCTACCGCTGCAATAACCACGTTTTTCACATCTCCAAAATATTCTATCTTCGTTCTTTTTGTCCACTACATAAACATATCCTTCATGTGTGTTTTTTTCCTCCCATGTTTGTCTCAATGATTTCCATTATGAAATGGTAATACTTTCTCAAAAATTCACAGATTTTGGACACTAACTTGATCTGCACTTCTCAGACACGGTAATGAATCGGTTTTCAGACTACTCGTGTTTAACCCTCCGTCTGAAAAGTATTATCTTACATCTGGATTCTGAAAAGGAAGTGGGGGAATAATGAGTGCTTGGAAGGTGAACTATAAACTTTAAACTATATCCTAACTTTCTCCTTTATCTTCTCTGTATTTCTTTTTTTTTTCGTTTCTTTATATGTCTTTCGACACTGGTAGACAAGAAACTTTAAACTATATCCTCACTTTCCCCCTTGTCTTTCTCTTTATTTCGTTTTATTTTTTCCTTATATGCCTTTCGACACTCTGTCCGTTCGACACTTTGTCCGTTCGACATTTAGTCCGTCGACACTTTGTCCGTCGACATTTTGACCGTCGACATTTTGTCTGCACTCCGGGATGGACACGTGAGATTTTTAAAGTTAGGGCTATGAGACCTAAAGATGAGATAATGATGTATTACGTTGAAAATTTGAATGGGGAAGAAATCGCAGGAGGCTTTTACAGCGAGGAGTTGCAGAGAGTGGCATTTAATTTAGGAAACGACGTTTAAAACTGAGAAAATTATAGGAAGCAAAGGATCAGGAAAGAGAAAAATGTACCTGGTGAAATGGCTGGGTTACCCAGAAAGCTTCAACACCTATATAAAAGCTGTTGCAATAATGAAGCTTAAATAGTATGCAACATGGCTCCTAACCATTTCTACGTCACACTCCCGTCCTCTTCTTCTCTCTCTGTACATCCAAACAACACCCTCGCCAACTTTTTGACAGAACTCCATGGACCCACTGAATTGGAGCGTGATTCGTATGAGGTGGGGTTATGTGAACTCCAGTTAGCAACCAAATTTTTAACTCTTGAAAATGAACAAATCACATTTCTGATCATTAGAAGATACGACGAGTGACAAAAATTAGGCATAGCCTTAGGCAATACTATGCACTCATTCCTGTTCGGTGAGGAACGGTACTATAGCGCAAATGTATCGCTAGGAATCGGGCATTATGATAGAGCCATGGACATTGTGACGGGGTTAAACAGGAGTCTTGAAAGATCGTACCTGACATACGATTTACTTTTTGAAGTCGTAAACATAGACACGCCGGCATGCACATTGAAGTTAAAGTCAACGCTTAGTAGAAATATTAAAGATAAAGAGCTGTTCACAATTGTGGCTGAGGGCCGATATAGCACAGCTCTCCAAAGAGATACCTTTCACGAGGCACAGCATGACTTGTCCAGCTTAATATATCAAATGAATATGGAGAAACAGGGTGAAAACTCTACGCCCCCAGACATGTGCTATATTTACAGCAATATCGTAGAAAACCAATTTGTTGGGGACACCCAGGCCCGCCTGCTGCGCATTGCACACATCCACAACCATAGAGGGAAAAGTTTGAGCATTACATATGACAAGCCCCATTATGTGAATGTTGCGACTAATCTATTAACCAACATCTCGATATATATAAGAACGAATGAGGGAAAAAATTTCCCATTCGTTGATGGGAACTTAACAGTGAAACTACACTTTCGTCGTTTATAATGACTCGAAGACCGTTCACAGTCTACCGAGGGGTGAGGTACCAGCGTGGGAGTGGACTTGGATCAATTTTTCCATCCATACTACGCACCGCTGTCCCACTGTTGAAGAGGGGTGCCAAGTACCTAGTGCGGAAGGCGTTAGAAACAGGTTTTAACGCGGCAGAAGACATAATGGGTGGCACTAATCCTAAAGAAGCTGTAAAAAAACATTTAAAACGTACACGGGATGAAATCATCAAAGATGCAAAGAGAAAAATGCGTGGTGGCGGAAAGAAGAGATCTGCCAGGAAGAAGCGGTTACCATCACGTGGCGCTAAACGTAAAAGGAAATAAAAAAAAGAAGTTCTAAGCGTATGAAACCTATGGCTGATCATTTTCTTAACTGATATAAGCTGAGGGTACTACTCTCACGACTCATAGGTTGACTAATACTTGTCGAGGGAGGTGGCACTATTTCTATCTCGTCATGGCATGTTTCATCCATCCGTGTAGTTCACAATGCTGTAAATCGGAAGTGTCCCTCTTTGATATGCCCCCACTCAGGTCTCTATTCAACATAGCGACTTTATTACAATTAACCCATTAAACACCATTACTTCACCCAGTGCCCCTATAGAATTCGTGATACCCAGCTCAGGCCCTTTCTTTTTTGACCCGAGCTGCATGCACATGTACGTTAAACTGCGCATAGCCCATTCTGATTGAACGGACTGCAGTGATAGTTACTCTGCCTACACTGAAACCAACTTTTTACACTCCATATTCAGCCAGTGTGAATTGTATTTAAACCAGTTTAACATCTCGGCAGGAACGGGGTACTACCACCTACGAGCCTATCTGGAAAATATTCTCAACTTTTCAAAAGAAGTGAAGGACGCCTTTTTAACCGCTGAGGGATATTACCACACTAAAGATGAAAATGGGATAAAGGATAAATTTAAAAATTCTAAAAAAAAGATATATGAATATTTTGGACACCTGCATACAGATTTTACATTCCAGGAGAAGTTGCTTATGAACGGGGTGGATATGAAGTTGAAGCTTACCCACACGATTCCTGAGATCTGCATAAATCTGTGGTCTGATCAAGAAAAAGGCGCAAAACCCGTTTTGATACACATCATGGAAACGTATTTGAGTATACGCCGAGTGAAATTAATTTCCCCGAAACAAATACAAATTGAGAAAGACTTAATACACGCCACAGTAAAATACCCAATTAACAAGGTACAGATCAAAATGTTCACGGTCCCCGCAGGATTGGCTTCGAAGCAACTAGAAAACGTGGCCCTTGGAGTCCTACCTAAAAGGATATTAATTGGAATGCAGGACCACGCCTCAACGAATGGAAAATATAAAAAGAGTGTCTTTAAATTCAAGAATTTCGGGCTTAAAAATATTACTCTATTGATAAATGGCCTCACTCTGGGATGGACCATGAATACTAACTACTCATCAGACGCTGTGTTCCCAATCTGCGCGAAAGCTTATAGTAGTCTGGCTCATAATAGAGGCGCCTGTGATGAACTTGGTTTTGCTGTAACAGAAATTATTTGTCGAAGAATTTAACATTTATTCACTTGATATTACGCCTGACTTGTCTGCATTCGCAAATACGCATTTAAGTCCACAGCAGTGTGGGAATATCTCAATCAATTTGGAATTTGCCAAGCCTATAGAGGCGCCTATAAGTGTACTCGTGTATCTCGAATCACAGGCACTAATAGAAGTTGATCGTTTCAGGAACGTGATCACAGACTTTTAAAATGGATGCGAATACACTCCAGAGAGTAATGAAAAGTGACGGTTTCACACGATCAAAATTTATCGGTGTGTTTGCGAAGAAAGAAATATTGAAGTTACCAAGTATGAGAAACTGGTACGGGATTATCGTTAACACCGACATTGTGGGGGGTGAGGGGATTCATTGGTTTGCAATTTATTTTAAAAATAGGGAAAGAATGTACTATTTTGATTCACTCGGATTTCATCCCTGGAATGATTCGGTAATTGTACAGTTTATCGCGCAATTACATGTGCCTGAGATTGTATGGTCCCCATTTCGTTTCCAAGGATATTATGCTGAAACATTCGGTTCGTATTGTATTTCTCATGTTAGCACCCCCTGTAATGTGTAAAGGTGTATATCTATATTGTGTAAAGTTGTATAGACATTTGTAACTGTAGCCATTAAGACTTATTTAACGGATACTGGCCCCGCTTTGTACATGTTTTCTGCCATTTAATAAATGAAAATACAATGTGTTTTGTTCTTAAACTCAAAAATACTTACATTAGCTCCTCAATAATCTGACACTCGCTTGACCGGATATGAGCCAATACCTCGACTTCTGTATTCAGATCACTGGGTTGGTTGTGCGGAGAAGCCTCCATTTCATTTACTCCACTTTTATCGAAAGTAGCTGTAATACGGCCGAGCTCTGCATCGGTCCTATAATGGTAATTAAAATAGAGAATAATGCCACGAATTTAAATGCAGAAAATTCATAAAAAATTTTGTGTCCAACAGCGGTGTTGGATTAAAGAGAAAAATATTATTAAAGCTCCACCATATATATATATATATATATATATATATATATATATATATATATATATATATACTGAAATAATCACCATGGAAACAGAGAAACACATGATGGGATTAAATTTACGTTGTAGAAAAAATTCAGAATAAAAGGAAATTAGATTTAAATTATCGACATGTTTTCTACCATTTAATAAATGAAAATACAATGTGTTTTATCCTTAACCTCAAAAATACTTACATTATCTCCTCGATGAAGTGGCACTCGCTGGATCGGATGTATGCCAATACTTCAACTTCTGTATTCAGGTCACGGTGCTGGTTGTGCGGAGAAGCAGCCATATCATTTATCCCCCTTTCATCAAAAGTAGCTAGAACACGGCCTAACTACGATTCGGTCATATAATGGTAATTAAAATAAAGAATAATGCCTCGATTTTAAATGCAGATAATAGTTAAAAGTTCTGCTGATTTAAAAATCCTAAAGAAATGTACAAATAAAAACACGCCATATATATATATATACTGAAATAACCCCGAAGGAAACAGAGACTGGAAGCAGACAATAATTAAAAACGTAATGGGATTAGTTTTACGTTAGAGTAACAAGAAATGGTAACCATAAATAGATATCCTGACATTTTTCAAAAGTAAGATTAGATGGGTGTGCTATGCTTCATCTGCCTGCAACAGACCTCGAACCCGGAGCCAAATCTTAGTAATTTTTAATATTTCTATTGTAAGTTTTAATATTTTTAAAATCCTACAAGAAATGTACAAATAAAAACACGCCATACATATATATATATATATATATATATGCTGATATAATCGCGATGGAAACAGAAATAAAAATTTTTGAAAACGCTTTTATTGACGCCATTTACGGTTAGGTTATATTGTTAAAAACGAGAAGGGGCCCTAGGGTTAATTTTTCTTTGCAGGAAAACACTGAATAAAGCTAGGTTAGGCACTTGTAGGTTACTTACATTTCAGCAGCGTCTTCACTGAGCGGTTCTAGCACTTCATCACAATTTTCCATAACACTCTGGGTAGATAAAAACTCCCCCCGATCTATAGCATTGAAGAGGTGGAACGCCGTGTGGGGATAAATGTCTTTATCCTCAATCACTTCTGGAGAATTGTACAACGATAACTGGCTCATGGTGTATAAATTACTAAGCGAAAAAAACAGGAACTGAGGCTCTGAGTCGAAATTGTCTCTTTATAAGGGGTCCTGCGATCAACCCACAAAGCACAATCGTCAGCATCCTATTGGCTAGCGGGTAATTTTTGGCGGGGCTTGACGCGAAGGCCTGCACAGCAACCAAACAGAGGCCCTGGTATCCTCCCCACAGGGATGTGGTTGGGTGCCCCGTGAAATCTGGGGCGTGTCAGATGTCTCCATTCGTGGAGTTACAAGGAGTTACAAGGAAAAGAAGTACCTCAAAAGGCCTTGCGGCCCATACCGAGGAGGTACCAATGGCAACGGGTGCCAGGGAAAATTTTGTAAAAGTTTATTTTTCTTTCAACTATCCTAGCAGTAGTAGAAAACTGGATAGAAAAGTAGAAGGCTCTCTCTCCCCACCCTCCGCTCCCTCACTGCCAGAGGCAGGTACGGAAAAAAGGTTGAAGAAAATACCTTGACCCTGGAAAAGTAGCCAAGGAAATTTTACAGGAAAGTGGAGAATATATAACTAGCTCTATATTTAGCTTGCTCACAGAGACACCGTGCAAGCGAACTCCTGCAGAGACGCGAAACGAATTGATTTTCGACCTTGTATTCGAGAGAGAGATAGAGAGGGAGGGAGGGAGGGAGGGAGGGAGGAAGAGATGGAGGGAGAGAGAGAGAGGGAAAGAGAGAGGGAGGGAGTGAGTGAGTGAGGGAGGGAGGGAGGGAGGGAGAGAGAAAACGTGTTATGGCAGTACCAGTTTGCCTGTACATACTCGTCTGTTGGGAAGGGAATTCGTGATATTGGAAGATATATGGTTTATGGTGCCTTGAATGATAAAAGGAAAGGATATTTAATTACCGATGAAGGATTGACAAAGACGTGTGGTGTTGTTAAATACGAAATCGAGCGAACTGAAATGGCACGACGCTGGCTACTATAATTTAAAAGCTATCTTATGACAAATCTTGGGAAGCCGAGAACATCCAATAAAGAAATAAAATAAAAGATGTTTAAGATTTTATTTTTAAACGTGAACGAAGATAAATATAGCTGGGAGAGACGGAGAGAGAGAGAGAGAGAGAGAGAGAGAGAGAGAGAGAGAGAGAGAGAGAGAGAGAGAGAGGTTGAAAGCCAGAATATATGACGGGGAAGTATATATATATATGAGAGAGAGAGGTAAACAACATGATCGGGTGTTGCTATAATGGGGCCCTGCCCATACAAACCGTGGAAGGACGTGCCGGGTCTCGAGCTGATAATTATGACGCCCTGGCCTGCAATCCGATTTTTAGATGAACTTTTTTCCTGAAATTTGCATATATAGGCTCGCCTTTGCCCCCGTACGAATTGTTCGAAGCTTACACTCCACCTTAGACCTACGGATCATTAGGACGCCCTGGACTGCAATCACGATTTTTAGATGAACTTTTTTCCGGAAATTTCCATATATACGCTCGCGTTTGCTACCCGTACGAATTGTTCGAAACTTTACACCCCACCTTAGACCTACTGATGATTAGGTCACCCTGGCTATCAGCCGCACCGGGTCTCGAACCCGCCTTCACCTTAGAGTTTAACACCTAACGCACATAAACAGTATAGATGGGTGCGTACACTGTGCCAACTGGTTGATGGTGTCCGGAGGCACGGGCTGATTAAGTGATGATACCAACTGGCTGATTAGGGGTCCTATAAGACAACGGCGGCTCAGTTGAAGTCTTAATATGCGCTTGGCAGCTGCCAGGCGAGCACCTCTCCTCCTCTCTCCTCTCTGGGGCTCATTGCAACAAAGGGGGTAGGGGGCTGCATCGAAGGGGGGTGGGGGTGGTACTGTGTGGGTGGGGTGGCACTCTTGGAACATTATGCAACATTTGCAATTTCATTTCACTCTAACATTTTGCGGCTATACAACTACGCTTTTATTGCCGCCTTTTACGGTTAGGTTATTTTCTTAAAAACGAGAAGGGGCCCTAGGATTAATTTTTCTTTGTCGGAAAATACTGAATAAAGATTGTTAAGCACTTGTAGGTTACTTACATTTCAGCAGCGTCTTCATTGAGCGGTTCTAGCACTTCATCACAATTTTATATAACACTCTGGGTAGATAAATACTCCCCCCGATCTATAGCATTGAAAAGGTGGAACGCCGTGTGGGGATAAATATATTTATCCTTAATCAATTCCGGAGAATTGTACAACGATAACTGGCTCATGGTGTATAAAGCACTTAGCGAAAAAAACAGGAACTGAGGCTCTAAGTCGAAATTTTCCCTTTATAGAGGGTCCTGTGATCATCCCACAAAGCACAATCGTCAGCATCCTATTGGCTAGCGGAGAATTTTAGGCGGGGCTTGACGCGTAGGCCTGCACAGCAACCAAACAGAGGCCCTGGTATCCTCCCCACAGGGATGTGGTTGGGTGCCCCGTGAAATATGGGGCGTGTCAGATGTCCCCATTCGTGGAGAGACGCGAAACGATTTGATTTTCGAACTTGTATTCGAGAGAAAGAGAGAGAGAGAGAGAGAGAGAGAGGGAGAGTGAAAGAGAGGGACGGAGGGAGGGGGAGAGAAAACGTGTTATGGCAGTACCAGTTTGCCTGTAAATTCGCGTCTGTTGGGAAGGGAATTCGCGATATTGGAAGATACATAGTTTATGGTGCCTTGAATCATAAAAGCGAAGGATATTTAGTTACCGATGAAGGAATGACAAAGATATGTGATATTAAATGCGATATCGAGCGAACTGAAATGGCACGACGCTGGCTAGTATAATTTAAAAGCGTATCTTATCACAAATCTTGGGAAGCCGAAGATAAATAAAGCTGGTTGAGAGAGAGAGAGAGAGAGAGAGAGAGAGAGAGAGAGAGAGAGAGAGAGAGAGAGGTTGTAAGCCAGAATATATGACGGGGAAGTGTGTGTGTATATATATGTATATATGAGAGAGAGATAAACAACATGATCAAGTATTGCTATAACATGGCCCTGCCCATACGAATCGTGGAAGGACGTGCCGAGTCTCGACCCCGCCTCTACTTTACAGTTTAACACTGATCATTAGGACGGCCTGACCTGCAATCACGATTTTTATATGAACGTTTTTCCGGAAATTTGCATATATAGGCTCGCCTTTGCCCCCCTTACGAATTGTTCGAAGCTTACACTCCAACTTAGACCTACGGATCATTAGGACGCCCGGACCTGCAATCACGATTTTTAGATGAACTTTTTTCCGGAAATTTACATATATAGGCTCGCCTTTGTTACTCTTACGAATTGTTCGAAGCTTTACACCCCACCTTAGACCTACGGATCGTTAGGTCATCCTGGCTATCAGCCGCACCGGGACTCGTACCCGCCTCCACCTTAGAGATTAACGCGTGACGCACATAAACAGTATAGATGGGTGTGTACACTGTGACAACTGGCTGATGGTGCCCGGAGGTACTGGCTGATTAAGTCAACTGGCTGATGATGCCAACTAGCTGATTAGGGGTCCTATAAGACAACGGCGGCTCGGCTGAAGTCTTAATATGCGGCTGGCAGCTGCCAGGCGAACACCTCTCCTATCTCTCCTCTCTCTTAGGTTAGGTCTCCCCCTTTGGGGGGGTTCATTGCAAGAAAGTAGGTGGGGGCTGCATCAAAGGGGTGGGGGTTTGCACTGTGGGGTGAGTGGGGTGGCACTCTTGCAACATCATGCAACATTTGCAATTGCATTGCAATCTAACATTTTGCGGCCATACTAATACGCTTTTATTGCGCCTTTTAATATTAGGTTATTTTGTTAAAAACGAGAAGGGGCCCTAGAATTAATTTTTTTTCTTTGTAGGAAAACACTGAATAAAGCTAGGTTAGGCACTTGTAGGTTACTTACATTTCAGCAGCGTCTTCATTGAGCGGTTCTAGCACTTCATCACAATTTTCCATACACTCTGGGTAGATAAAAACTCCCCCGATATATAGAATTGAAGAGTTGGAACGCCGTGTGGGGATAAATGTCTTTATCCTCAATCAATTCCGGAGAATTGTACAACGATGACTGGCTCATGGTGTATAAAGCACTAAGCGAAAAAAACAAGAACTGAGGCTCTGAGTCGAAATTGTCCCTTTATAAGGGGATCCTGTGATCAACCCACAAAGCACAATCGTCAGCATCCTATTGTCTAGCGGGGAATTTTGGGCGGAGCTTGACCCATAAGCCTGCAGAGCAACCAAACAGAGGACCTGGGATCCTCTCCACAGGGATGTGGTTGGCTGCCCCGTGAAATCTGGGGCATGCCTGATGTCCCCATTCGTGGATAGACGCGAAACGAATTGATTTTCGAACTTATATTCGAGTGAGAGAGTTACAAGGAGTTACAAGGAAAAGAATTACCTCAAAAGGGCTTGCGGCCCATACCGAGAAGGTACCAATGGCAACGGGTGCCAGGGAAAATTTTATACACCTTCAAATAGTGTGCAAGATTTGGTCTAACCTTTTCTTGAACTGATCCACAGAGGAACTGTTCACAACTTCTGAAGGTAACCTGTTCCACGTGTCACAGATCTTATACGTAAAGTAATTCCGACACACACTAGTCCTAAACCGTTTCAAAACCAATTCCAACCATAGTTGCGAGTTGGGTTATCATTTAAACCAAACATGCTTCTAAAATCGACATCGTTGAACCCGCGTAAGAGCTTGAAAACCTCGATGAGTTGACCGCGCAGCCTCCGAGTTTCCAGCGAAAACAAGTTCAGGGCGCGTAACCGTCGATTGTAGCCCATATGCCTAACGGAAGGGATTAACTTTGTGGCCCTCGCCTGCACTCGCTCCAGCCTCTCAATATCTTTCCTGAGGGTGGGCGACCAGAACTGCACAGCATACTCCAGGTGTGGCCGAACCAGGGAATTGTACAGTGAGAGCACAATCTCCTTGTTCCGAAACTGAAATTTCCTCCTTACCTTAAATTTACCTTAAAGCGCTTCTGCCTCAAGGGTGCGCTGCTCCCACGAAGTCCACTCAGCGCTTCCTGAGGCGGGGCCACGACGGGGTCGCCACCCTTCTTTTCTCTTGCCTCTGCCATACGATTTGGTCCCCTATTGAATTTGTGGGGGCTGGTCTGGCAGAGGAATACCCTGACACTGTGGGTTGGTCGGGTATGTTGGCTAAAAACATGTCCAAGTGTTTTTTAAAAGTATCTACTGGGACTGCACTTATATCTCTAAGGTACTGAGGCAAGGAGTTAAACAGGCGAGAACCCTGCCTAGAGATACTATTATATTGAAGGGTTTGAATCCTTCTCAGACTGTTTGGTGGGAGGTGATATTTTTTGCACATTCTGCCAGTTCTTGTTAAGGTGGGCACAATTGGTTCAGTATTGGGGGCAACTAAAAGCCCTTCTAGAATTTTCCAGGTGTAGATTAGGATGTATTTCTCAAACCTTCTCTCTATGGAATAAAGGTTGAGGCCTCTAAGCCTATCCCAGTAGTTTAATTTGTTTTTACTCATCTGTTGCCCATCAGGTTGTTTAATATACGAGGTAAAGGTTCTTTGGAGGCCCTCAATTTTTTGCAATTCATTCTGTTTGTGGGGAAACCATAATTGAGAGCAGTAGTCAATGCGTGGAAGGACAAGTGATTTCCACAGGGTAAGCATGGTCATACTGTCCCTAGTTCTGAATGTCCTCAGTATATATCCTATTAGTTGTTTGCATGATGAGGTTACTTTGTCAATGTGCCTGTTGAATGTTGCATCTTCAGATAATATAATCCCTAGATCCCTGACATGATCAGTTTGTGCAATATCTTTTCCTGTGGGTCCAGTGTAGTTGAATTGTTCTTTCAGGTATTTATTTGGTCCATACTTAATTAGTTCAAATTTGTCTTCATTGAAGGTCATATTGTTTGCATCTGCCCATGCATATATAGTTTGTAGATCTTTTTGTAGCTCTACACAGTCTTCTTTTTCTGTAATTGGTCTTAGTATTCTGGTATCATCTGCGAATGACAGGAGAGAGCTTCCTAGGTTACAGTTTATATTGTTTAGCATTATAATGAATAGAATTGGTCCTAGTACTGTGCCTTGCGGCACTCCACTAATCACTTCTTTTTCTATAGATCTTGCTCCATTTACAGTTGTTATTTGTTTTCTGTCAGAGAGAAAGGCATGGATCCATTTTCCTACTTTTCCACAAATACCAAGTTCTTTTAGTTTATGGAATAATATACCATGGTCAACCTTGTCATAAGCTTTTGCAAAGTCTAGATAGATGACATCAACATTGTGGTTTTCTCCCAAGTATTGTAGGATTGTATTGCAATGGTCTATAAGTTCAGTAAGGCAGGATCTCTTGTGTCTGAAGCCATGTTGAAAGTCTTCTAAGAGATGTTCATTTTCTATAAAACTGACAATGTGCCTTTTCAGGACTTTCTCAAATATTTTAATAATATGGGAAGTCAAAGATATGGGTCTATAGTTCTTGGCTTCCTTTCTTTTGCCTCCTTTGTAGATTGGGGTAATATTTGCTTGTTTCATGATTGGTGGTATTCTACTGGTGTCTGGTGAGGATCTCCACAGGATTTTCAAAGGCAGAGATAAAGTATGTTTGCATTCCTTAAGAATCTTGGCTCCAATTCCATCTGGACCAGGGGCTGAACTCCCCGGTAGCTCTGTTATTGCCTGTTGTATATCTCTAGTGGTTATTTGTATATCTTCCAATAATGGTCTGTCTTGGTCATTTTCTTCTCTATCAAAAAATGCTGTAGTTTTTATTTTCTTTGCTACTACAGGGGTACTCCAGCTTAAAGCATATTGAGATTGTAAAATGTTTGCCATTTCCTGTGTATTAGATGTGAGAGTTAGTCCATCTTTAGCAAGCAATGGGCCAATGCTCGTTTTGATAACTGCTTTGCGTTTAGCATAGCTAAAGAAGAATTTGCTATTTTCCTTTATAGTGCCAATAGCTTTGTGTTCATTATCAATATTCTCTCTTATGGTTGACTCCTTTATTTTAAGTTCTAACATCAGTATCTGATTCCGGATGTTACTATGTCTTGTATCACTTAATTGCTTTGTCAGTTGTTTAGATAGCTTTGTTCTCTTTCTCATAAGTGTCCTTCTGTATCTGTGCTCTTTTGTCCGGTGCTTCTGTGCACTATCGTTTTTCTTTGGTGTGTGTTTGTATAATGCTGATGACAGCAGGTATTGTATTCTACTCCAGCATTCTTCTGGCTTTAGGTTTTCTAATTCATCTTCCCAGTTTATTTCTCCCAGACAGTTATTTATTGATGTCCAGTCTGACTTGTGCAGGTTTAGGTCAGAGTATGGCAAGTTCGTTTGGCATGGGTCTTGCTTACATTTGTGGAGGGACAAGTTTGTGAATATGTGCATGACATTGTGGTCGGAGTGTATAGTTGGTGTTATAACAATGTGGTCAATTGTAGTTGCATTATTTGTCAGCACTAAATCTAGGATATTATTTTTTCTAGTTGGGCAGTGGACATGTACTAGGAGCAGTTTTTCCATAAACTCATTCAGGTGTTTTGATTTGGACCTTTTTGTCCCTGATTTCATACCACCATATTGGTTCCAGGTGCAATTTGGGAGATTAAAGTCTCCTGTAATGATTAAGTCTCTTGTTAAGTCTACAATAGCTGGGCATTGCCTGATTTTTTCCAGAACTTCAGTGAGCTCTAGATGGGAGCTATCTGGGGGGCTATAGATATTCACTAGTATTATGTCTTCTTTATTTATGCTGAGCATGATGATTAGGAGTTCACAGGCTCCATTTGAGTATGCCATGAGCAGTTCACTTTGAATGTTTTCAGGGATGTACATCAGGACACCACCATTTAGACGGTCTTCTCTGTCACATCTATGGGTGGTGTACCCTTTGATTGCAATTTCACTACTCATGATCATGGGGTTCAGGTGTGTTTCTGTGAGGGCTATAACTGTGCTAGTAGTGTGTTCCACTAGGCTCTTTAGGTAAGGTACTTTGGTATGGTTTGAGTTTGGGTAAAGGCCCTGAATGTTTAAGTAAATTATTGATACAGCTTCTGGGCTTTCTTTTCCACCTCTACGCACTGTTTGGTAAACTTAAGGTCGCTGCTAATTAGCACACCCAAGTCCTTTTCCAAATCAGCCGCCTCGATATTATTCCCCAACATCGAATAGTTCGACTTGGGATTGGCATAGCCAATGTGCATCACCTTGCATTTACCCAAGTTAAACGGCATTTGCCATTTTTCGGACCACTCTCCTATCCTACGTAGGTCCGCACGCAGTTCCTCGATCGCCTCCGGCGTCCCAACATTGGCCCCAAGCTTGGTGTCATCAGCGAATTTGGCGATCCTACTGACGATGCCACCGTCTATATCATTTATGTAAATGATAAACAACAGCGGCCCCAAAACGGAACCCTGAGGAACCCCACTAGTGACCGATGCCCAACCCGAACTAGCCCCTTTAATTACAACCCTCTGCCGCCTATTCTTCAGCCAGTTTTCAATTCACCTACCTATTTCCCCACCGATACCCAGCGCGCGAACTTTCGCCATTAGCCGGCGGTGAGGTACCTTATCAAAGGCTTTCTGAAAGTCGAGATAAAGTATATCAGTCGCCCTACTCTTATCATACTCACTCAACATGACGTGGAAAAACTCGAGCAAGTTGGTGAGACACGACCTATGCCATCTAAACCCATGTTGGGAGTCCCCAAGCAGCTTGTACGAATCCAAATGGTCAACGATCCTATCCGCTATTATCCCCTCTAATAATTTACCTACAACTGAAGTGAGACTAATGGGACGATAGTTCCCTGGACTTTCGTGATCCCCTTTCTTAAAGATAGGGGTCACGTTGGCTTCCCTCCAGTCACCAGGCACCTGGCCCGTCTCCAACGATTTGTTGAAGACTGTAGCCAGGTGGGGAGCCACCTGGTCGCGCACCTCCCGCAACACTCTGGGGAGAAACTGGTCTGGCCCAGGAGCCTTAAACGCGCTCAGTTTGTCTATTCTATCGGCAACGACTGTCGCGGTACATCGAACACTATCCAGGCCAGCACCTTCGTGCCTCACGCCTGGCTCGGGGATGATGCGGGTGTCCCCCCTGGTGAACACTCCCGCAAAGTACTCATTAAGCACATTGGCGATGTCCGCGTCCGAGGTCCGCAGAACGCCGCTTCTAATGGGCTTTCTACTATTAACATAACTGAAGAACTCCTTAGGGTTCCCCTTGCAGAGGCTTGCCACCAGTAGTTCTTCGTTACGTTTCGCTAGTCTAACCTTCGCCTTCACTTCCCTAGACAGGCGGACATACTCTTCAGTGTTCTCATGGGAACGATTGGCCTTCGCCCTCCTATACGCTACTTTCCTATTTAGGATAGCCGAAGCGATGTCACGATTGAACCACTTAGGCTGCGTTGAAGCAGGGGTGACCGGTTTTGAGGCTATGGCAGCAGACTGCAGCACCATAAACTCGTCCCGCAATGCACTCCACACTCCCTCAACATCGCCGCCGACCTCTAACCCTATCTCACCTACGCTATCCCGGAGGCTAACAAAGTCCGCCCGCCGGAGATCGAGCTTATTGCCTCTCGAGTTACTACGCTTCACCCGAGGGACGCACACAGGGAACCTAATCAGACCGTGATCACTCCCGCCCAATGATTCGTCAACGGTGAGGCCAGTGACGAGGTTGTCTTCGGTCGTGAACACTAAGTCTAGAACGCTTTCGCCTCGTGTAGGCTCATTGACCCACTGAGTGAGGAAGTTCTCATCAGCAAAGTCAACTAGCCTCCTCCATTCAGCATCAGCAGTCCTGTCTTCCCACTTTATGCCGCGACAGTTGAAGTCTCCTAAAACTACACACACCCTATCCCCTAGCAGGCTACTGAGCTCGGTGTACAGGGCTGTATCCTCCTCGAGGAGGAGCTGCGGAGGTCTGTACACCAAGATTAACCTATAGCTCGTCCCTCCCACATTCAGATCGACGCCAAGCAGCTCCCGTTCCGACCAGAATTGGCAGTCAACCGGACTCAACGTGTCCCTGACGTATATTAATACCCCATCCCACTCCCCATGGGTGCGGTCTTTGCGAAACATTCTATACCCGGGAATTTCGAACTCCCCAACGTAGTCCCTACGATCAGTATGAATTCCAGGACTCGGTGATAGCAACGATATCCTGGTATTCTGATGCTAAGAGCGCCCGTAGCTCGCAAAACTTCTTCCTAATCGACCTAGCATTAAAGAGCATTGCACGGAGGGAGCCTTCCCTATTCTGACCGCCCCCTAGCACGACCCGTTTCCCGAACAGCCAGGGCTGTCGGGAGTTGAAGGGCCCCTCACTAACGAGGGGGCAACTTCCGCAGGAGCCTGAGCCCCCTCCACCTGTACCTGGACGCACCTTCAGTTGAAGGTACGTCCGCCACCGGCTCATTATCATCCCTCCCCGGTGGGGACCCATCATCTCTCTCCGGACTTGACCTCACCATTCTGTATAGGTGCCGGTCGAGCAGCGCGCCTAGCACACCTTTACCCTTGTTATTGAAGTGGACACCATCCCTCTGGTAAAGGTCCCACCCACCCAAAAACGCGTCGAAGGTGTCAATAAACCTCACGCCCAGCGGGACGCACAAGTCTTGCACCCTCTCGTTGATGCCAATGACCTTGCTGAGCGCGTGGTCCCTGGCACTCATTCGCGGTAAAATACCCATTAACATTCCCCTGTCTGTCTTCAGTTTTAGATTACCCGCAAGAGACATGATCTCGGTGATGATCCCTTCTGTAAGACCTGCCCTACCGCCATTGAGGAACAGATCGTTGCCACCAGCGTGGACAACGATCGCAGTCCTCCGACTAGCCACGCGCACCTTCTCTACCTCCTTCCTTAAGTGCGCCGTTCCCCGCCCAGGTAAGCACCTTACCTTCCTCCCATCCCGGTTTCCAGAAGCAAAGTACTTCTCCTGACCCATGATCTGCATGATCTGCGAGTCCCCAATCAAAACGGTGTCTTCCTCCTTCGAGCACAGGAGACTAAAGCGGTTGGAGGTCCTGACAGGGGCAACTGGGATATCAGGCTTCGGCTTCGCAGCCTTCTTGCCCGAGACCTTTCGAAACCCGTCGCCACCCATAGACGCAGTTACACCACCCGACCCACCCCGACCGGTAGCTACATCTTTCGGTTTCTTTGGGCCATCAGTAGGCCCCTTCCCACCCTTTTTCTTTATCAGCCCCTTCCCACCCTTCTCTATCAGCCCCTTCTTTACGCCTTCCACCTTGCGCCGCGGTTCCGTGCATTCCACGTGAGTCGCTGGCGATTCTTCACACTGATTTTGTACCCTAGTCCCCTGTTGCACCTCTACCCTTTCTCCGTGGTCCCGAGCCCTGTCCAGTCCATCGCTGGACCGCCTTTCCATGGCAGCTATCCTATCAATGAGCTCCGGGGTGGAGGGCGCAGCCGCATCAGTGACCGCCGCACCTCCAACAGCCGGTCTGGATGACTCGAGCCGCCGGACCCTTTCCTCTAACTTCTCGTAAAACCGCATGAGTTCGCAAAAGCGACACATGCTGGAGTGGTTGATCTTCTTTGAAGTTCGTCACCCACTGGTTTACTTCACACCTCGCACATTCAGCCTTCAGTTTCTGCGGTCCAGTCATTGTAACTTATTATTTTTTTTTCGAACTCTGAATACTCTGAATAAGATAAAGTGTTCTAGCAATGAAAACTATCAAAAACGTTGTGACCAGTATATAAAAAAGGAGGTGGGGGGGTGAATTCTTCCCACGCGTAGACGCATCCACCTATTTGCAAGTGACGTTCATCCCTTCCAGAAGAGAGAGAGAGAGAGGGAGGGAGAGAGGGAGAGAGAGAGAGAGAGGGAGACAGAGAGAGAGAGAGAGGGAGGGAGAGAGGGAGAGGGAGGAGGGAGGGAGAGATGGAGAGAGAGAGAGAGAGAGGGATAGAGGGAGAGAGGGAGGGAGAGAGAGAGAGAGGGAGAGAGAGAGAGGGGGAAAGGGAGGGAGGGAGGGGGAGAGAAAACGTGTTATGGCAGTACCAGTTTGCCTGTACATTCTCGTCTGTTGGGAAGGGAATTCGCGATATTGGAAGATATATGGTTTATGGTGCCTTGAATCATAAAATGGAAGGATATTTAATTACCGATGAAGGAATGACAAAGATATGTGATGTTGTTAAATACGATATCGAGCGAAATGAAATGGCACGACGCTGGCTAGTATAATTTAAAAGCGTATCTTATCACAAATCTTAGGAAGCCGAGAACATCCAATAAAGAAATAGAATAACAGATGTTTAAGATTTTATTTTTAAACGTGAACGAAGATAAATATAACTGAGAGAGAGGGAGGGAGGGAGAGAGTGAGAGAGAGAGAGAGAGAGAGAGAGAGAGAGAGAGAGAGAGAGAGAGAGAGAGAGAGAGAGAGAGAGAGAGAGAGAGTTTCTAAGCCAGAATATTTGACGGGGAAGTGTATAAATATATATATGAGAGAGAGAGACAAACAACATGATCGAGTGTTGCTATAACGGGGGCCTGCCCATACGAACCGTGGAAGGACGTGCCGAGTCTCGAGCCCGCCTCCACTTTACAGTTTAACACTGATCATTAGGACGCCCTGGCTTGCAATCACGATTTTTAGATGAACTTTTTTCCGAAAATTTGCATATATAGGCTCACCTTTGCCCCCGTACGAATTGTTCGAAGCTTACACTCCACCTTAGACATACGGATCATTAGGTCACCCTGGCCTGCAATCACGATTTTTGGATTGACCTTTTTTCCGGAAATTTGCATATATAGGCTCGACTTTACTACCCGAATGAATTTTTCGAAGCTTTACACCCCACCTTACACCTACGGATCATTAGGTCACCCTGGCTCTCAGCCGCACCGGGTCTCGAACCCGCCTCCACCTTAGAGTTTAACGCGTGACGCACATAAACAGTATAGATCGGTGTGTACACTGTGCCAACTGGCTGATGGTGCCCGGAGGCACTGGCTGATGATGACAACTGGCTGATTAGGGGTCCTATAAGACAACGGCGGCTCGGCTGAAATCTTAATATGCGCTTGGCAGCTGCCATGCGAACACCTCCTCTCTCCTCTCTCTTAGGTTAGGTCTCTCCCTTTGGGGGGGTTCATTGCAACAAAGGGGGTGGGGGACTGCAAGAAATGGGGTGGGGGTTGGCACTGTGTGGGTGGGGGTGGCACTGTGGGGGGTGGGGTGGCACTCTTGCAACACTTGCATTTGCATTGCACTCTAACATTTTGCAGCCATACTACTAGGACTATCAATGAGGAATGTGTACCGTACAAGATTAAGCGTGCGAAAGTACCCTTGTGGTTTACTTCTAGAGAAAGGGATATTATAAGGAGTAGAGATAGGGCTTATAGGCTACATAAGTGCGATAAAGACAATTTGTGTTTAAGAAACAACTACATATCTCTAAGTCGTGAAGCGAAAAGCGTAATAAAAAAGTCCAAGCGTGATTTTGAAATCTCCTTAGCTCATGACGGCAAAGAAAACCCCAAGCATTTCTTTCAATACGTCAATAATAGGAATCCAGTAAAGAGTGTCTTGAGGCCGTTGAAAAATTCTGACGGAGAGCAGTTTCTGAAAACAAGCAAATGGGTACCCTTTAAACGAATTTTTTACGTCAGTTTTTACAATAGATGTAACGAATATCCCTACGGTCATAGACATAATACCTTTTGACAATGGTAATACTTTAGATAATATTGTGGTTAGTGAAAGGGAGTTAATGCACTATATTGATAAAATGAAAATGCGTAAACCACCGGGGCCGGATTCCATATATCCCATACAACTAAAAGAATTAAAAGAAAGCATTGTTGTGCCGCTAACAAAGATTTTTAATGCGTCTGTTTCTGAAGGGTGCGTAACAGATAATTTCAAGTTAGCAAGTGTAACACCTATTTCTAAGAAAGGCGATAAAGGTGTGGCGGGAAATTATAGGCCAATCAGTTTAACGTCTGTTGTAGGTAAGCTACTGGAATCAATAATTAGGGATCGTATAGTCGAACACTTGGAATTGCATAACTTCATAGAAATACGCAGCACGGTTTTAGGCGAAACAAATCTTGCTTAACTAATCTTTTGGAATTTTTTCAAAGCGTGGTTGAAATTTACAATAGTCATCGGGCGGTAAATGTAATGTGTTTAGATTTACAAAAACCGTTTCACACCGTACCGCACAAAAGACTCATTGAAAAAACTAAGGCTCATGGAATCAGGGGTGTAGTAATAAATTGGATAGAAGAGTGGTTGCGAGGTAGGAAACAGAGGGTAGTCGTTGATGGAGCAGAGTCGTCTTGGGCTAAAGTAGGAGCGGCGTTCCTCAGGGTTCTGTATTGGGCCCCTTGCTTTTTCTTATATGTATTAACGATTTAGATGTAAGCCTAGTCAGAACAGATTCAAAGTTTGCGGATGACGCGAAGTTGGTTGGTAGGGCAATTAATGATGAAGATAGAGGTAAAATCCAGGACGATCTGAATAAAATCGTTGATTGATCAATCACATGGCAAATGAGATTTAATGTTGATAAGTGCAAAATTTTACATATAGGTTCAAGTAACGGTAATTTTGTGTATAGTATGTCAGGGAAGGAATTGTCAAGCGTAGAACAGGAAAAAGATTTCCGAGTTATCGTCACTGGTGATTTAAAAGTGGCGAAACAAAGTACAGCAGCGGTCAATAAGGTGAACAAGGTGCTAAGTTTGGATCTTTTCCGTTTGACACACATGGTTCGATTTTATTTTAAATTTCTACTCAGACGTAGTTTTGCATGCCGATTACGAAAATCAGAACCATTTTTGGGAGAAATTAATAATAAAAAAGTTACAACCCTTTAAAGTATTTTATTAATATTAGTGACAAAAATCAACACAAATTAATATTTTCGATTAAATGTTGCGATGCACTGTAGCATTTTTTGGAACTGGTCGCAGTTTTCGTGTATAATATAAACACCCAGGAATGTCTGTCAGTCAGTCCGTCACGCTCAGTTTGTCAGTCGGTCACGCTGAGGAACGTTTGTCGGTCACGCTCAGGAACGTTTAGGTTAAGTCGTGATATTTTCGTTAGCTTTAACCAAAATATCACGACTTAACCTAACCAATCGTCAAGGGCGTACAATTACCCTAAAAAAATAAATAAAAAAAAAAAAAAAATTTATTTAACCAAACTAGCACGACTTAACCTAACCAATCGTCAATGCCGTACAGTATAAAGAATCCTCTTCTCTTAATATATAAAAATAAATAAATAAAAAAAATGTATTGTTTTTTATTTATTTTTTTAGGTTAATTGTACGCCTTTGACGATTGGTTAGGTTAAGTCGTGATAGTTTGGTTAATTTTTGCTACCCGCGACCCGCACGAAGGGCGGGTCTTAGGCTAGTTGTAACTTTTTTATTATTAATTTCTCCAAACAATGGTTCTGATTTTCGTAATCGGCATGCAAAACTACGTCTGTGTGGAAATTTAAAATAAAATCGAACCATGTGTGTCAAACGGAAAAGATCCCTAAGTTTTATAGCTAGGAAGTTTTAGTACAAATCGCGCGATATTATTGTTCCTCTTTATAAATCATTAGTTAGACCCCATTTTGGAATCCGAATATGCGCAAAGATATAGATAAAATCGAAAGAGTTCAAAGACGAGCAACTAAGATGATTCCGTCGCTTATGTCGAAGTCCTACGAGGATAGGCTTAAGGAGTTAAAATTGACTACACTCGAGACTAGAAGGCTAAGGGGTGATCTAATCCAGGTTTTTAAAATTATGAATTGGTTCAATAACGTAAATAGAGAGAGCGTTTTCGAAATATCACAATACAGGGTGTACATAAAATCAGGATCTATTTTTGTGAAGCACTTGGAAATTATATGGAATTCAATCATAAAATGATAAAGTGGTAACATTTATTAAATAATTAAGAGTAGGATTTGACGTGACGCCCATCAGTATCCCTGCACAGCTCAAATCGTTCCGCAGCATTTCTAAACACATTCTGGAGCATTTGCCGGGTTATGTTATCTGCAGCAGTTCGTATACGTGTACGTAAGTTTTCAAGACTCGTAATCTTCGTCTGATAGACGTGCGATTTGATAAAGCCCCATGCAAATAAATCTAAAGGGGTTAAATCTGGTGATCTCGCTGGCCAAGGTCTGTTGCTTCCGCGTCCGATCCAGCGATTTGGAAAACGTCCATTTAGATAATCCTGAACAATTTTGGCATAGTGACAAGGAGCACCATCATGTTGATAGACGACGGGGATAGGATTGTTAGTACCGTCGTCTATCAACATGATGGTGCTCCTTGTCACTATGCCAAAATTGTTCAGGATTATCTAAATGGACGTTTTCCAAATCGCTGGATCGGACGCGGAAGCAACAGACCTTGGCCAGCGAGATCACCAGATTTAACCCCTTTAGATTTATTTGCATGGGGCTTTATGAAATCGCACGTCTATCAGACGAAGATTACGAGTCTTGAAAACTTACGTACACGTATACGAACTGCTGCAGATAACACAACCCCGCAAATGCTCCAGAATGTGTTTAGAAATGCTGCGGAACGATTTGAGCTGTGCAGGGATACTGATGAGCGTCACGTCAAATCCTACTCTTAATTATTTAATAAATGTTACCACTTTATCATTTTATGATTGAATTCCATATAATTTCCAAGTGCTTCACAAAAATAGATCCTGACTTTATGTACACCCTGTATAATAGAACTAGAAATAATGGGTGTCAGTTGACAAGTAGAAGGTTCGAGACAGCAGTTGCGAAAAACTTTTTTACGCAAAGAATAGTAAATAGGTGGAATCGTTTGCCGGTAGAAGTAATTAGTAGCACGTCTATAAACATGTTTAAAAATCGACTAAACGCAATTGTTGATGGATTGGGTATAGTTTAAGGTTGTAAAATTAAGGTTTTTGTGGTTCGGAACCCACGTAAAATTGTAGGGCCCCTCCGCCACCACGGAGGACATGCGCAATACACAACTACAACCACCGTTAGGTAGACCAGCCATGAGTGGATTCTAGGGACTTTGTTGGTCTGAAACATTATAACATTATAACATTATTTACAGGGGGGGGGCACAAAAAAGTGACCCCCTGGCATTTTGAATTATTTTTGGTGTCCTGAAAATGGATCATTGCACAAATCTTTCATTGATGATTGGTTAACTCAAAACACGTGTTGTCATTTGCATTTGATGTATCTAGTCAATATTTGCTTTGTTTTTTTCAGATTTTGCGGTCTAGGTCCTGATAGCTAAAGTTCATAAAACTTGAATTTTTCTTAGCCCATTAACTTCATTAAAATGTCTTCCTACAACCTAGAGGATAAGTTTCTTGTAAAAAATTTAAGAATTACAAAAGGATGGAGTACAAAACGTCTTTTACGAGAGTTCCCAGATAAACCTACAGTAAAAGGTCTAAAAAGATCAATTCGCAAGATTGATGAAACTGGTGAGATTGACAGACGAAAAGGGAGTGGGCGACCACGTAGTGCCAAAACAGAAGAAAATATAAGCTTGGTTCAAGATTTGATTTTAAGTCAGGAAAATCAGCCTTGGAGTCACCTTTCTCTAAGAGAAATCACAAAAAGGACCGGAATAAATCGAGAGAGTGTTAGAAACATCGACAAAAAGGACCTGAATCTACGTGCCTACAAACCTGTTTCATGTCAGGTCCTAACTGATGCAAACAAGAACAAACGCCTTGCTTGCTCTAGGTGCCTGCTACGTCGATTCGACCAACAATCTGTGAGATGAATATGGTTTTCCGATGAGAAATTTTTTATCTACGGCCCCCAGTAAACCATCAGAATGATCATTTGTATGGGAACGTCCAGTGGTGTAGTGCTAAATAAAGAAGTGAGGGAACGCATTTTGAAAGTGTTATTCAGATGCAGGGGGGACAATGGCGAGCGCGGCGAGCCCATACAGCTGGGGGTCCGGGGGCACTGTAAGCCCCCCGGGAAATCTTTTGAAATCTGACCAATTTCAGGGATATTTTGAGGTCATATGCACTGGATATTAGGATATATTCCAAGGTTGAAGATGCAGTATTTCCAGTGTCATTAGATATATGACATCCAGTACGATCAATAAAAATAGCTAACAACTGGAATGATTAAAAAAAAGTTAACAACTGGTACGCCGTGGTGACTGTTTCACCAGATCTTTATAGGCTAGCATTGCCTCAGTCGAAGCTAAAAGAAATGAAACAGTTAATGATTCTTTCTTATATTTCTTCTAGGGGTGGGAATTAAAATTTCATGACGTTAGAGATTTGTAAGTTCGGATTTATTTGAAATAGTGAGGGAACGCCGTTCCGTCTACCAAAAAAAGTAAGAGAACGCCGTTCCCACGCGTTCCCACAGCACTACACCACTGGGAACGTCCATAAAAAACGAGATCTACCTTAAAAAAACTTAGTTAAAGAAACCTCGAAATTCTCTCCAAGCATTATGATAGGTGTTTGTGTGGCAAACTTTGGGAAAAGCAGGAGTGTATTTATCGAAGAAAGGCAAAAATTAACGCGGACTATTACTGTTCAAATGTTTTACTACTCTATCTAACTGATATTCGACGAATTAGTGGTGAAAGATATAGTTTCCAACAAGATGGAGCCCTTGCTCACAAAGCACGCCAAACTGTTACATTCCTTGAGAAAGAAACACCGGATTTTATCAAACCCAACATGTGGCCGGCTAACAGCCCCGATCTTTCACCACTAGATTATGGTGTTTGGGAAGCCCTGAAGTCCAAAGTTTACATCCCTAGTACCAATATAAGAGACATAGATGAACTACGCGAAATAATTCTGTTCGGCTGGGAGAAGGTGTCTCAACGATATGTAAACAGGTGTATTGCTCAGTGGCGTCCACGTTTGGAGGCCTGCGTTGAGCAGGAAGGGAGACACATCGAGCAACTTCTCAAGTAAGACGAACAACATGCTAAGGTAAGCATCTATGAAGTTTGGGAGCTCTAGTCCCCTTACTTTTTTTAATATAACAGTTTATCTCTAAGGGGTCACTTTTTTTGTACCCACCCTATATATATATACTGCACACACACACACTGTACAGTGTTCGAAAAATGTCTGAAAAGGATGAATAATATAATTTTGTTTTTATAAAAATATGTAAATGTAATATCTCTGTCTGTAAGCTTTCAAAATTGTAGTACATTGCAGGACAAAGAGCAAAAAAGCAGGACATTGCAGTACTGCATTTTTTCGCAGGACAAAATCACAAACAGCAGGACTTCTCTAACAAGTGAAGTATACCTGGTCACCCTAATTTTGTGGCAAGTGTTGTTTGAAACAATTCGCAGAATTCGAATCTTCTGTCGCAATAGTCTCCGTGTTGTTCTTGCACAGAGGTGACTTTGTATGGTTGGAACTTGTTCCTTTTAAGTATTCAAAGGACACTTTGATGCGACAGATTCCGTTCTTGCGCAACTTTGCTACTTGAACGTTTGGGACTCGCTATTTCTCTTGCTAGTACACTTTCTGACATTTCCCCACTGGTGTTTGATCGCGACCTATCACTTCTCTTTCTGTCTTCTGCACTTACTGTTTCCTTTAGTTTTTTAAGGAGACGTCCGACAGTTCGCTGATCAGGTTGTGGTTTTTGTAGATGTCTCCTGTGAAATTCTGCAGCCGTTGTCCTCTGACTCAGACCCTCAACACGTAGAACTAATTCCACCTTTTCTTGGGGAGTATACACAAAGTCTGGGCACCCCCTCAAAAGTTGTCTCATTTTCCGCATTGTAGTAATTTTTTGTTAAATTAAAAATTAAATTAAATGTTAAAAATGTCAATATGCACTCAGATCATTTTTTCATGTACACAATCTTATTTTGAGGGGGTGCCCAGTCTTTTCGCTCACCCTGTATGTTGTTGTTCTGCCATTTGTAAATTTTAAGGCCTTGACACTGTAAACAAAACAGAAAACGTGGAGTTAAGTTAAATTAACACTATATAGAATATAATCTAGCAATACTCCCTATGAGGCAGGACTTTTGGACCACCCTGTCGAATTGTGACTTGCAACTAATTTATAGTAGTACAATTGGACAATCAGACACTTAGTACACCTCCCAGTAGCTCCAATCATGGAAAATGTCGGGGGTCCTGACCTCCGGACCCCAAGATCGCCGGCCATGTAACAAGGTACTCAGACAGAGGCAAATATTCAGCCAAATTATTTGATAGAATAAACACAATGCTGTCACAATGTTCAGTTTCAGTGGAAAAATTTAATTATGTATTAGTGGGGCTAAATTTACTATTTTCTTTTTCAAAATTAAACTTAAAACTTTTTAATAAATAAATTTTCATGCTTCTTATGTATACAAGTTAACTAATTTCTGTATACATCTACCAATGACCAGTGTATTCCACGCACAAACATATGACTAAATATATGACTTTAAGCCTATACTTATTGAAGAACTTTTGAGGAATGCACTATAAAAGTACTTGGCCAAATCCAAACATTTGGAGTTTAGTACAGTAAATATACGAGTATGCTATGTACAATATAGCATACTCGTATACTATATTGTATATAGCATACTCGTATGCTACTATATACAATATGAGGGTTACAAAAACCAGTGTTTGAAAAAAATATAAATAAATCAGTGTTTCCCATTTCTTGTCGTTTATACTGATTTTGGCTCATTTTTGTTGATTTTAATTTATTATTTTTTAAATCGGTATCCAAGGGATAGATGTGTAGCTGCGATTTCCATTTATACATATAAAGTAGACCTACCAAATGTGTCCACCTGCAACAAAAATCTAAAAAAACAAAATTACATATACGTGTTATGTTACATTAAATATTTTTTTTTAATTTCTGGTTTAGATTATAATAACTACACTTATTCACTTTTTTGTTTGAAGGTTCTGTCCTCTATACACATTTGACACTTATATGTGGCCCACTTAGGCTAAAAGGTTGGAAACCACTGGTTTAAGCCATTCATTTTTTAATAAGATTTTTTCTAATTTTTTACTTTTCTTAATCATAATTTTTCATTGATGTCAACTGTATTATGATTTCAGTGTTCAATGCATATAACTAAGCTATAGGGTCAATACAAATTCTCAGGGCCGCCGAGAGGGCGAGGAAGCCGGGTTAGATTCCCGGGGCTCGAACCTCTAGGGAACCCGGAAAAAGGGGGGATAAAATCTAAAATATTAATAAAGCAATTGATTAAATAACAGAGAGGAAATATAATTAATGAACATACATTTTATAGAGATTATCATACTGTATGTTTTGAATAGTGACTTGGACATATAATCAATGCTTGTTATGTACACAAAAAACATTCATAATAAAATACTGAGTAAGCAGGGGGGCCCATATACCAATCCTTCCCCGGGGCCCGTGGCAGCTCTCGCCGGCCCTGACCTAGCTACATATGGTAGCCACTTTATATGTATGAATATAAAATCATAATTAATCACAGCTACATCTCTAGATTGCATGCCATTTAAAAATGGAATATATAGAATATATGGAATTCTATAGAGATTATCATACTGTATGTTTTGAATAGTGACTTGGACATATAATCAGTTTGCTTGTTATGTACACAAAAAACAATCATAATAATATACTGAGTAAGCAGGGGGGCCCATGTACCAATCCTTCCCCGGGGCCCGTGGCAGCTCTCGCCGGCCCTGACGTAGCTACATATGGGAGTCACTTTATATGTATGAATATAAAATCATAATTAATCACAGCTACATCTCTTGATTGCATTCCATTTAAAAATGGAATATATCAAGATCATAAACAAAATGGATAAACCAATGTAAACCACTAAAAATAAAAAAAAATATTGTTTTACTTTCATAATTTTTTCCAAATACTTACAACATTCATAACACTGGTATGCATATGAAATGTTTTTGTCTGCTGTGAGGGTTTTTTCAACTCATATTATATAATTCGACCATGCTGAATTCGAAAATTACATTGGTTTTCCTCAATCAGGTCAGGTTTTTTCTCTATTGGCCATTTATTATAAGTCCAATTTTATCCCCAAATTTATTGATTTTTTTAGCTTAAACACTGTAGATACGAGTAATATTATAAGAACACTCGTGAAAAATGAAAACATTGTGTGAATAAATACTTTTATTCATACAATGAATATGGAAAAAAGTTTATTGAGGAAGGAATGAAGTTTTTTTGGCTTTCCGTCTGTGTTTTTCTTCGGGCACGTCTCGCTTCAAACACCAGCAATAGTCCGCCAGCATATTGATATCCCAGTTTCCCTGGTACCTCTCTTCCATTATTTTGATATCTTGGTGAAATCGTTCACCCTGTTCCTCACTATAATCCCCGCAATTTTCAGGAAAATAGTCCAAGTGGGACCACAAAAAGTGCATTTTTAAGGACATGCGCGACCCATGAGCTTTGAAAGCTTCCATCAAGTTTTCGACAACGGACTCGTATTCTGGACTTCTACGCTTGCCATGAAAATCAGTGACAACTGATTTGAATGCCTGCCAGGCATTCTTCTCAGTTGGAGTCATTGCGTTTTCGAACTGAGTATCCTTGATCAAAGTTCGAATTTGAGGACCATCAAAAACCCCAGCATTTAGTTTAGCATCAGATATATGAGGAAATTTACTCTCGAGATATCGGAATGCTGAACCCTCCTTATTCATTGATTTGATGAAATTTTTCATCAAGCCCAGCTTAATATGAAGTGGTGGGAGCAAAATTTTTGTTGGTGGTACAAGGGGCACTGAAACGACATTATGCGACCCAGGTTCAAAATTCTCTCTGGATGCCCATTCACGCTGTGCATAGTGCTTCTCATCCGCTCGGCTATCCCATTTGCAGAGGAAACATGGGTATTTCGTGTATCCACCTTGCATTCCCAATACAAATGCCACAATCTGAAAAAAATGAAAATATTTAAAGAATTTAGAGAATTTGTTCTATCAGATAAAAAAATCTATGCATTGGACTGTATCACTTCTGTGGGGAAGTTAAGTGTTCTTATACGCTCTCAAATAACCTTTGGAAAAACAACATAGTCAATAGCAATAGTTTACTTATGATATTAGTATTACCTTCAAATCTCCACAGATCCTCCAGTTATGTTGGTCGTATACGAGAGCATCCATTAAAATTTTCATGTTATCGTAGCTCTCAGTAAGTTGTACGGAATGTGCTACAGGGACTGATGCAACCCTATTCCCAATGTTGAGAAGTACTGCTTTCAAACTTCGTTTAGACGAGTCTATAAATAGCCTCCATTCTGATGCGTTATATGGCAGGCCCAAGGATTCGATTAGCCCCTCAACATTGCAGCAGTACACTAAGGAAGAGGTATTTTCGTGCACTGCAAAAAACTTGCGGAATTCTTCCTCTCGTTTCCTATACCAGGAGAATGTTGTTCCCGGAGCCAGCAAGTTGTCCTCTCGAAGTCGTGAGCCCAAGATCTCGGCAGCTAATTTGGAAAGTCCTAAACCCCTGGTAAGATCATTAAGTTTGGCCTGGTTGAGAGACCTCGGCTCATTTGAAGCAGTATTTTGAGGTATATACGACTGGGACTGGTCAATGGCATTGGTCATTGATTCATCATCAGAATCATCGAAGTCCAGGGTTTGAGGTGGGTCGGGTATTGGAATTCCAGGACCATGGGGTACAGGTCTCATAGCAGAAGGAATGTCAGGGTATACAACAATGTGTTTATTCTTCTTGTTAACTCCTGAAAATAGAAACACAGAAACATGGATATAAAACTTGCATATGAAATAGAAGAAGCATTCAGACAGTGGCGGCTCGTGAGGGAAGGCTGCGGTCTGTAAGATATGAAATAGGTCGATGGAGTCTGTATATCTTCTTTCTTTTTCATTCATATTGTCCCTTCGGGGACAATATGAATGAAAAAGAAAGAAAATATACAATCATTGTATATGTAAATGTAACTTGTATAACAATATGTATGTGTAAATGTATTTTCTATAACAATATGTATATGTAAATGTATGATTACCATTATGGTGAATATTATGTTATATATGGTGAATATTACATTATGGTGAATATTATGTCAAGTTTCATACGAGGATTTCAAAATATTTAAGAAAAATAAATTTATAAGCCCACCTTGGAGGTTTGTCATGCAGAAATAGCAATCTGTCACGTGATCCTTTCCTTCTCTCCAAATCATGGGAATTCCAAAAGGCAAAGATTTCGCTCTGCCTTTGCTCCATCTTCTCAAATTTTCAATGCACGTCTTGCAGCACATATGAAGGGCGAAATTTTTGTCCTGGTCCCCTAGCTTAATTCCAAAGTATGCTCTATACATTGTCTTCACAAATTTAGTGATTTGGGACTGGTTATTTGGAATGGTAACCGTCCCACATATGTAGCAGAATCTATTGGGATCATTTTTACACGCTCTATTCATTATGAAATATTTTATCTATATGCCTGAAAAGTAAAAAAAGATATCATACAAGTGAAACAAGTGATGATAGATGTTACTGTTCCAATTCCGCTTTGACAAAATCACGAAATATTCTATTTTACTTATGAGGCCATAGCCGGATAACCTGAGCTGATTGAGAAAAACGGATTGCAGATTCGAAATCAGCAGGAAACACTCTATAAGAATCACTTACAAAACCCTTGACAGCAAAATTGATGCATACCAGTGTAATGAATATAATATGCACTGCTCTAAATTCCAAATGCTTGGATAAGGCATAACAGCTATATACCGTGCTGCATTCCTCAAACAATCTTAAACAGGGTTGGCAATAAAACCAACTCTTTTGAAAAGGTCTAAGTTTTTTCGAAGTTTTTCAATAAAACTCAGTTAAAAGTGGGTTGAACTGTTTTCAAAATAATTGCTAAACTAAATTCACTAACTTTGTATGGTATATATGATACTTAAAGATCTAAGGTAGGACATGACAATAGAGGCTATGAAGATGTGATGGGTCCATTCGGAATAGGAGTCATAAACGAACGAGAAGAGATGCTAGAATTTTGCAGACAAAAACAAGTTTAGTACTAACACCAAGTTCTATTACAGAATGCAACATAGGCATACGTGGACACACCCAAATCAAACAAATAAAAATGTATTGATTACATTCTAGTTAAAAAGAGATGGATGTCATCAGTATGTAATACCAAAGTAATGATGAGTGCTAGTTTTGGAAACATCACACGAGCTTCCTATGTCGAATATGAAACTAAAATTTAAAAATTTGAGAAAAACTCAGATAATTACATCTCGGTTCAACACACAAAAATTAAAAGATTTACACATCAGGAAAAATTATGAAATAAGGGTGGGAGGAAGATTTGAAGTCCTGATGCAGTTGGAGGGCAGTACAGATGAAATATGGAGGATGGGAGGGGACATACTCAAGGAAGAAGCTGAAAATATGCTTGGGAAGACGAGAAAGGTAAGACAGCAGTGGATGACTGAGGAGGTACTTCAAAAATGCGACGAAAGAAGAGAGGCATAAAGGTAGAAAAATGCACCCCCAACTCAAGAAAACCTGAATCGATATAGACAAAAATGTAGGGAAGTGGAATCTGGTTGCAGAGAAGCTAAGCAGAAATGGCTGGAGCAAATGTGTGAGAGATGCGAGACGAGCTACAGAATGGGAAATTCCAGATATCTATATAGTACTGCGAAAGAATTGGCAAGACAGTGGAAACCAGTAACAGGTGTAATAAGGAATGAACAAGGGGCTAAAACTTCTTTACCAACTGAAGTTGAAAGAATTTGGAAAGATTACTATGAAGAAGTTTTGACTGGGGATAACATTGAGGTAAATGAAGGAGAATACCCTGAGCTGATAACAGTAGGTGAAGGAGATCCAACCCCTGATATATTGATAGAGGAAACAGAAAAACATTTAGCATCTTTGAAAGATAAAAAAGCACCTGGAGTCGATGGTGTGACCGCAGAAATGATGAAGGCTGGGTGCAGATTAGTTGAAGAATGGCTTAACAGATTAAACCAACGAATAATAGATGGTGATAACACGCCAGGAGATTGGGAACAAGGCATTATAATACCAATGCGCAAGAAAGGGGATACATCAGACCTACAAGTCTTTTACCCCATGCGTACAAGGTTTTGGTTAAAATCATTCAAAGCCGCATGCAGATAAGAAAGGAGAGAATATTAAAAGAGCAGGCTGGTTTCTGACCTGGAAGAAGAACAACAGACCAAACTTTTAACTTGAGTCAAGTGATTGAGAAGATGTGGGAATATGGTAAAAGCCTTTATTGCGTCTTCATTGATTTCACACAGGCTTTTGATTTAGTTTGGAGAAATGGTATGACCCGGGTGCTGAAACGTTATGGCTTCGAAATTACAATCGTAGAACTCATAAAAAGGCTGTACGAAAACACCCAAGCAAGAGTTTAGAAAGGAAAAGTAACAACGGAAAGCTTCAGAACTAATTGTGAGGTCATCCAAGGCTGCCCATTATGACCACATATTTTAATTTATTCCTGGAAATGGTGATGACAGAGGCCGTGGCAACTATGAGGGAGGAGTGGCAATTGGGGAGAAAATGTAAGTAATCTAAGATACGTTGATGATATTTTGCTGGTAGCGGAAACAGTAGAGGAACTGCAACACATAATTAACTTATTAGAAGAAACGTGCATAAAATATAGAGTAAATATAAACTTAAATAAAACAAAAGTCATGAAAATTGGAAGAACAAGAGAAGAAGTTGTAGTTAGTTTATCATGAGGGAGAACAGAGTGAGATTATACAAATCAATAATCTTACCAACAACTATCTATCGAGCAGAGAGTTGCTTCCTAAAGCTAAAGGAGAAGAGGAAACTATTAGCTTTTGAAATGTACTGCCTTAGACGAATATGCAATATCAGGTGGTACCACAGGTTGACTAATAAATACGTAAGAGACCTCACACATATGAAGATCAATATCGTAGGTAGTCAACGATGCCCAACGGAGATGGTTCGGTGATGTGGAACGCATGGATGATGACAGACTGCCCAAAAGAATAATGTATGCAAGGATGCATGGAATAAGACAAGGGGAAGACCTAGAACTACTTGGTTGAGAACAGTAGAACTTGAAAGTCGGGAGCTGAGTTGGCGAGACAGAGTGGAATGGGCGAGAGATCGTAAAGCATGGAAACGCTACAAACGCATGAGACGGGACCCAACCTGGAGACCTCCGGATGGGACTTAAGTTAAGTAAGTTAAGTTAAGTTAAAGATCTAATAAGAAGATTAGTGATGATACAACATAAAACTCTATTGTGTTCATAAATGGTACATTAATTAATGTAAATAAATATATTTAATTTTATGTGAATTAACTTTTAAAATGCTAGCATCAAATAAACATTACTGCATAACCTTTATAGTGAAAGGATATTTTCACCATTTGGCTATGCACAGTCAAAACTGAGCAACAGACTTATTGTCAAGAAGGCCAAAAAGCTTATAAAAGTTCAGACACTTTTATTTGATCATGCCAGACATAGTCATGAGTGATGAGTATCAATGAATAAATGAAGAGCTTTTTTTTCATTGGATTCAATAAATATAGGTACAGTACAGTACTTGTTTATTTTATTTCTGCAGCATTTTCATAAACTATTGAAGATCTTTTCTGCATGCCACATAATACCGAAAACATGTTTAATTTGAAACTACTATATCCTTAACATTGTTTACTATAAAGATATACTCACTATACAAAGATATCACATTTGGACAGAAATATTATAATTAACTTAAGAACACACGAAACATATGTGCAGCATGGGGTCACCATGGACCATCCTAGGCGCACAACACAACAAAAAAAAATAAACACACACACACACACACACACACACACACACACACACACACACACACACAAAACCAACGAAACCAACCCACAGTAACGCTTTCTTCACACAAACCAGGCCAACAGAAAAACTACCAACAACAGACCTCAATTGGCTCAAGAAGATCCTGACACATCTGTGTAAATAACCAATCAAGTATGCTCAACCACAGAAGTCTGTCCAAGCAACTTGCATTATCCCATGCATCCCCATCAACAAACATCCACTACAATCAATATTAAATAGAGATTCACACGCAAAAGTGACATAACTCATACATTTGGAAATATTACATACAAACATGCATAAATGTATGCATGCTTTTACAGATGCACATGTAAACATATGTAGGTGTAGGTGTTTGTACATACACACACACACACACACACATATACCTATAAACACACAAACGTACATAAACATAGGCCCCTATGTGCATATCTAAAACATATATAGGTACAAAAGAAATGCAATAAACATAGGCCCTATGTGCATATCTGAAACATATATAGGTACAAAAGAAATGCAATGTTTTGGGGTTTGGCATCTCACACTCAAATTCTAAAAATTTTTAAAGAACACAAGAAAACAAGAAATTATGGGAGAGAGCTGCAAAGGCCCATGAAGGTCAACCAGAAACCTAAAAAATTCAACACCTACACCCAACCAATCACTCCAAAAAATACGCATCAAAATACAAGAAAAAGAACAAAGCACCCAGTCCCAGCAAACAACCACACCATCTTAATGGCCCTATATAAGTAAATAACATCTATATCGTTCTACAGGTGCCAAACCTCAATTCTCAAATAGGCAGATGAATAGATGTGACAATATGAAACAAAAATTAGAATCCCTGGTTTCTTGGTAAATCACTGTTAATAACATTGAACAACAAAATATAACTTTTATCCTCCTTTGAATGAATTTATATGATTCCAATGTACTTTTTCACGCTGATTATGAATTTGAAAAACGAATTTTTGAATCACCCACCAATTTCGAAGGAAATGCAAATGAAAATTGACAGATTTTCTTACTTTTTGGTTTATTTAATCGTACAAATGGTTTTGCAGCTGATTTTCGCTTATAATTAGTACTAGGGGCTTCTATTATAAGTGTCCAACAGTAGTCGGCCAAAATACTGAGACTACATCTTCCTTAATTCCGCTTTTCCATGGTTGATATATCCTGATGAAATCTTCCACTATGCTCAATTGCTCATCCCTGACAGCGCCCAGGTTTGATGGGAAGAAGTCCAGGCAAGACTGCAGGAAATGCATTTTCAAAGACATGTTACACCCAATGGCTTGGTAAGCACTAAGCATTTGCTCCACCCGGGAAACAATTTTCTGATTTGACGCTGCTGAGGAAATTCGTAGACACTTCTTTAAAAGCTTTTCATGCTGTTCTTTCAACCTCATTCAAAGACTCATCAAATGCAGTATCTTTCATCACTTTTCTGATCTGTGGGCCCACAAAAATGCCTTCTTTGATTTTCGCGTCGCTGATTCTCGGGAACTTCGGTTTTAGATATAGAAATCCAGGTCCGTCTTTATTCATGGCTTTTACAAAATTTTTCATCAAACCAAGTTTGATATGGAGAGGTGAGTAAAGAACTTTTGCTGGATCTACTAGGGGTTGATGGGCAACATTTTTCTGTCCTGATACTAAATTTTGTCGAAGTAGCCACTCTTTCTGTGTATAATGACACTTCTTAACTCGGCTGTCACACTCACAGAGGAAACAAGAGAACTTTGTATATCCTAACTCTAAGCCGAGGAGAAGTGCAATCACTTTCAGATCACCACAGATATGCCAGGAGTGTTTATCATAGTCAACATGTTTCAAAAGTAACTGCATAGTGTCATATGATTCCTTCATATAAATCTATGTGCAATCTGGACCGAAGGATAGACATTACCGTTGTGCAATAGTACAGCTTTCGAACTCAACTTTGATGAATCGACAAAACGCCTCCACTCATTAGAATTGTGCTGTCGACCAAGTGCCTCCATGCAGTGGCGGATTTTCATTGAGGCAATTGAGGCTGAAGTCTCAGGCTCCCATGCTTGAGGGGATCCCCAATCAACTGAGTTTCGATGATATAATTCGAGATTTCGCAAACTTCTTTGATTAAATCTGACAGAGTACACAAACTGACAAATTCCGTTTTATTTTGTTTTGTAAGCCCTAAAATACACTGTGTTAAGGTTCTTTTAAGTTTGTTTCTCAATTAGCCTAAGCACCGTACATATAATTCGTGTAAATGTACTATGTACTGTACATGTACAAAGTACATGTATTGTTAATAAAAATCTATAGAAAAGGGCCCCCAAAATAAAATTAGCCTCAGGCCCCAAGTACAGTTAATCCGCCCCTGCCTCCATGAGAGCGTTCACATCATTACAATACACTAAATCACTTTCCATAGAGAAGAACGATGTGAAATGTGTCTGACGCTTACGAAATGATGATATGTTTAGTCTTTTGTAAGAGATTCCAACCCTTTAATCTAGAACCTAATAGCTCTGCTGATTTTTAGATTGATTCAACTCTCTGACAAGATCATTTAATTCTGACTGAGATATTAAATGAGGTTCATCCGATGAAGGCGGTTGAAATTGTGTATCCATATCATCTTGTCTGTCCAAAGGTTCATTACGAGATTCATTATTAGATCAATCATCAACTAAAGTCCATGTATTTGGTGATTTTGGTACAGACAAATAGTCACAATATGAAAGAGGTTGCATATACTGATGTTATGGTGTATATATGCAGTATCTTAAATAAATATATGCATATCATATATACTGTATATATACATATAAATATAAATAATAATATGCATGATATAAAGATTTTATACCAAATAAATGATAAACAATAAATCTCGTATTATGATGCAAATTGAGGAATGCTATGACGATCTCACAGAGTTTTAAATTGCAAATCCCTCAAAAACTGTGGGTGATAGAAAAAATCTGTTTTCATTGTTGTAATCGGCGTAAAAAAGAACACAAGAATCATCCAAATTTATCAAAATGAGAAAGACTTTGTTGAACAGTGTAATTCAAGGCATTCATCCAATCTTATCATCTGTTTGAACTGATTCAAGGTACTACTGGAAACTATCCACATAATTTGGTAGACCAATCCAAGTTTTTTTTATGCAAGAAGGAGGAGCGAAGGGCGAATACCTGCAAAGGCGCCCACTCCATGGAAGAAGAAGAGCCAAAATCAAGGTTCAGGGTTTTCGAGATGCCAAGACACTCTGTGTTTGAAATATTGGGGGTCATAGACAGGGGGAAAGATGGAGTGAGGAAGATTGTTCCAGAGTTCACTAGTTGAGTAGCTAAAAGATTGAAAATACCAATTAACCCTTGCATTAGAGAGTTGGACAGAAAAGGAATGTGAAAGTGTAGAAAGTCTGATGCTGCGCGCTCTCCTTAAATGAGGAGGCATGTAAGTAGTATGACCTCAAAATGGACGAGTGCAATGCAATTGCAAATGTTGCAATGAGTGCCAGTTTCAACCCCAGTGCCAACCCCCAGGGTGCCAAAAAAAGGAGGGAGGGGAGCTCCCCCAGCAGGCTGGGAGAGTTCCCCTCTTTGGGGGAGAAGTTGGGACGGTCTCACACCCCAAAGGGAAACCTAACCTAAGCCTTAACCTAAGAAGGAGAGCGGAGAGAGTCCTTTATTCCACCGGAGTCCGTCGCATAATGAGCGTCCTACATTTTATTTACACTAAAGCCAAACCGAAAGTGTCTATTTACTTTTGTCAATCATCTATTATATAAAATGTTTTCAAAAACAGCATTTCTTTTTGTTCAAAGACAAAAAATGCCAGAATTGTTCATTCTGACGAAGGTCAAGCTTTTCACTCCACCCTAGACCTACAGCTTAACGTGGAATCCGGACCACCAGCATCCCAGCGTCTTAACCACTAGGTCACCCAGGGTACCCATTTATCTACCAACCAATTGTGTGGAAGGATGATCGTTTACTGAGCGCAGGCTGCAATCGCTGGGTCTCGAGCACGGAACTGATGGATTCATAGTCAGTGACGCTAACCACCTAGGTGGGATTTTGAATGAAAAGCAATTGGCTGAAAATACAAGCAATATAATATACCACACTTTATATATATATATATATATATATATATATATATATATATATATATATATGTGTTAACCTCTCCGTCTATGGCCCTGTGGTGGTTCGGAATCGACGGGGGGTTCTGGTTAGGTGGCAGCAACGGATTTGTGACTTGCAGTAGTTTTCTTCTATTTCTATATTACTCTCCGAGTTCTTCTATAGTGGCTCGGAGGACTCTGATAGACTTACTAAAAATGCTGAAGGTTCCGGATTCTTCTTATAGCGTATCCGGAAAGTTTAATGACTAAGTTCTTCTGAAGAGAGCAAGGCTCGAAGGATAAGATAAAAACTATCTTCAACTGTAAATTTACTGCTAAAATGTACAGGTAGTGCTCAGCCTCTGAATTAGCTTCTGAATGCCAATGGAATATTTTTAGTGGGTTTATATACCCAAAAACTGCTAACATCATTATTATTAAATGCTAAAAAGGCTGTATTATTTTTGCACAATATTCGAAAATAAAGTAAATTTTTAGCTGTGGTAAGGCTTGAACGAGTAAACAAAATATTTGAAGACGAAACCATATTTTTATCTTAAACTGCGACTTTTCAGATCTGATGTTATCATGATCTGCCAAGTTAACTAAAAGTGGAAATCGGACTATGCATCTTTACACTAAAATATGCATATGAGTAAAATTTTAAGGTTTAAGATGTACAATTTTAATGCTTAGGCAAGACATGATCTCATCTTTTATAACGAAATGAATGTATACAAAATATGAACATTGCAAAGCTTAAGCACGATTCCTTATTAAGCGAAATCTAAAAAAATGATTATGAGATTTAAAAAAAACAACAGGTCACCATTATTGGCAAAGTAGAAAGCAAATCAAAAATTTTATCCAAACTCGCGTTGGGCGATTTTGGTCCTTATGTAAAAATGAATACACACACGTACATACATATGAGTATAGGCATTATATAAAGTTAAATATATAAGAATATACAGGATTATATAAATACATGAACCATATAACACATGAATTTTTAAAATGGATACTTTTTTCTTAAAATGGATACAAGAACTATATAAATGAATACAAGAATTACATGAAGAATAAGATAGTATAGGAATATGGGAGTTATTTATGGTTCATTTTTACAGGGCTCTTCCCTCTAGAATGATATTAATATAATAATGTAACATCCTAACTAATGCTAACTAGATGATAACTATTGGTTTTATAATACAGATTTATATATACAACATAAGTCGGGTGGTTAAGTCTAGTTCACGTGGTCTGGGTACGCACTCTTGGTCGTGCATAAATAGTTTCATGTTCCATGTCACTTGGTTTTCTTTGTTCCCAGAATGATCTTTTCACCACAAATATACCGAGGATAATAGCACATACAATAATGATACTAACGGCAGATGTTGAGAAAATGGTTACCGGTTGTAGTATTTGTAAGAGGTTATTTTGGTTATCATCCGAAATTTTAAACCGGCTCAATTGATCATTCCATTCAGGGGCATGTAGTTCGGGTAGGATGGTTACAGGTTTTATGGAGAGATTTAAGATCTCTATGACGGGTTCAAATTTAATTTGCGACGGGAATGGGTATGAGTTATTAAGGGTAACCTTGTACGGGTTGTATATTTGGAGGGCTTTTGAACGCAAGGAGCAACCAATTGGTAGCCGAATAACCATAGGGATTGTGATGAGGGAATAATTCGATGGACACTCGAGAGTAGCGGCAGTCCTGTTCGCGAAAGAAACCCAGATGTCTGGTCCAATTCGTAGTTGGATGGTTTTAGGGGAATTAAATTTTTTAAATGAACATACGGGGGCATGCCGGTCACGAATTAATTCGATAAAGCAAGACCTAGTAGTTGGAAGAATAACTGGTTTGAGTGGAGGGCAGACGAGTTGTTTATTTGGTTGCGGGAATCGGCAATGCCGGACGTCGCTATCTGACATCATAGAATAAGCTGATAGATCTTTGGTGAGGAAAAGGTAAGGTGGTACGGTGGGTAAATACAATCGATAGACATTAGAGTTATTTTGGTAATGTGTTGGGAAAGGGTGAAATTTATATACGTCATAAGTGAGGACATCGAAAAATGGTATAATTATGAGGTATGTGTAGGGGCGTGGTTCATGTACAGTCCAGGTGTATTCTAGAAATTGAGAGTAATTAGTGTGGTTGAGTGGGAAAATGGGTGATAATTTTAATTGTGACTGAGCGGTGTGAATCAAGGACTGAAGTATTTCCCATGGTATTAGGGTGGAAAGAGTGATTTTTCCATGGGCTAGCTGGGTTGCCCGCAAAACCTTGGAATGAATCGTAGTTATTCGTTGTAAGTATTTATCGATTAGGGTTACTTGTAGGTTCATTATCCCTATTAATTCTAGATATCTTTTGTGTTCTTTGTATTGAGCTAACATGGATTCGAGGCATGTGAATCTTTCCGAAAGGGAGTGGAGGAAGCGATTGTTTTCGTGTAATGACCTAATAGTTTGTTCTAACATGTGTCCATAATATTGTCGATTTCGCGCTAAGAGATTCAATTTAAGTTCAATTCTTTTAATATCTTCTTCGGTTGCTAATCCGAATAAACCTTTGAACAGTTTCCCTCCTATATCTATGAGTCCTCTTTTACTTCTTTGGTTAAAGTTTTCTGAATTTTTAGTTTCAGTTTCTATCCATGGTAAGGCTAATATTTCTGATAGGGCGCGTGCTGTAGTTTGAATATTTCCGAGGGTATTTTCTAACAGAACGCGACTAATCTGATCTTTTCCTTGGAAAGAATTCTGGACTTTACTTTCAAACGTTTTTAATTGGGTTTGTATCTGAAGGAGATTGATTTTAATTCTTGCAGGGGGTTGCAAATTTATATAAAGGTCTGCTTGCCCTTTCAAAAATTTACCTTCTGCAAGTTTTTCTATAACAACTCCGGTAGAAATTTTAATGCTAGGTCTACAAGAGTAAATAATTTAGAAAATTATAAGGGGGACAATTTTATTCATTTCTACGCCTTAAGTTATACGGAGCTGGGGGTAGTTGTGTGAATACTTGTGTGGATACTTGTGTTTGTGGGAGAAGGGGTCGGCCTCGTTTTGGTGGCAATGGGGGTCAACCGTTGAGCTCGGATTCTGAGCGGGTTCGTTTCTTATGTGAAGGTTCTAGTTCACGTTGGTGATGCATTTGCGGGCGGTATGTAGGGTCCGTGCGTCGATCATCAATCGGCGAGGGTGGTGACAGAGGAGATGGTGGAGTTGGAGGAGATGGTGGAGTTCCACTGAGTGATCCTCTCGAAGGGGTTTCTCCAGGGTCTGGGTCCGATGGGACGCTTGGCTCTGGGGCCTCCTCTTGTTCAGAGATTGCCTCGAGTAATGGTGGTATTACGAGGTACCAATCTTCGTCATGAGTAGCGGTTCCCGCGGTGACCACTTCAGTTTTTTATCCCTGCCCGATTTGTTAATATCTTGACCTTTTGAAGGATAGGCGGCTCGAACGCCTGGCAGCTGTTTTTTGGGAAGGTGTTGTTCGGAAGCTATCTTCAAATTGTCAGCGTGAATGATCTTTAGTTTGGAATGATCCCGGAGGTCGAGGATTTCATAACGATTTTTTCCGAGGTTTTTCATAATCCTATATGGGCCATCCCATTTTGGGTATAATTTGCGATGAGCACCTGGCGGTTTCACGCTCTTCAGATAACATCGCATACCGACGATTATAGTCCGTTGACGGGGATGACGCCTATGTTGCTCTTGCTCCATCTGTTGGTTTCGTTGGTCGAGGGCATAGCGGATTATGTCAAAAATCTTGAAAGATCGTTCAGCTAGTTGCTGATTTGCTTCTGCCATTTCGGAAGATGTTAGAACTGCCGGGTCGGTTTGGTCGGGCAAATCAAAAGGTAGACGCTTGTCGTAGTGATAGAGACGAAATGAGGGGTGTCCCCGATGGACACATTATAGCCATTGTTGATGGCTGTTTGTACCATGGGAAGGGAATCATCCCATGTACGGGAGGATGCATCGACAACGTGGCGCAGGGCTTCCAAGATCTTTCGATTGTGCCTTTCCACTAAGCCGTTTGCCTGCGGATGGTATGCCACAATGTGTGTATTTTTAATTTTACACATGTTACAGAGTGACTCGAACAGTTTGGAAGTGAAACTAAGGGCGTTATCCGAGATTAGGATGGAAGGAGTGGTATGATTTTGGATGACGCGTTCCACTAGGGCTCTTGCCACAGTTTCCGAGGTCTGGTCTGGAATGGCGGCTACTTCGCTGTAACGCGAGAAGTGGTCCGTAAACACAATGATGTACTGATTTCCCTTTGACGTTTTGGGAAATGGTCCCAGTATATCCATTCCAGTTCTTTGCCAGGGCCTTTGGCATACTGGATATTTATGCATCGGAGCTGTGGATGGTACGTTGCCCTTATGCTTTAAACACGACGGACATTCGGCGATGTATTCTTGTACCTTTTTGTTCATCTCGGGAAAGTGGTATCGCTCCAAAAGACTCTTGATGGTGCGATCCGGCCCCATGTGTCCATACAAAGGTGAGTCGTGACAAAGTCCAATGGCTATATCGACGAGATCCTTTGGTATCTCCACGAGGTCGTTTCCATCTTCGTTCCTGAAATGTACGAGCCCATCTTTGAGGTTGTACTGTTCTTTTACCTTCGATGGTTCCTTTTGTTCCAGGCGCGCCCGAAGGTTTGGGTGTGTTGGTCCTGTTGTTGGGAGTATTGCAGACACTCGTAGTCGAACACAGGAAGAATTCCTATTTTATTCACTTGGGCGTCGGGCTTGAGTCTCGACAATCCGTCTGGAATAACTTGCAGTTTTCCCGGTTTGTATACGATTTTCGCTGCAAAGTCCTGAATCAACAGAGCCCATCTACTCAATCGTCCTTCAAGTAGCTTGTCCTTGAAGAGGTACGTGAGTGGCTTATGATCAGTCTTGATGGTTACATCGTAGCCATAGACGATATTTCGGAATTTTTTCAAAGCCCAATATACCGCTAGGGCCTCTCGGTCCGTAGTGGAATAATTCCGTTGAGGTGCAGAGAGAAGTTGACTGGCATAAGCAATGGGTAATTCCACACCGTCTACGTCCTGTAACAGGACGGCTCCTAGTCCATAGGAGGAAGCATCTGTGGCTATGATGAAGGGTCTTGTGTAATCAGGATATTGTAAAATGGGATGACAGGTTAGTTTATTAATTAAAGTTTCAAAGGCATGTTGGTGATCGGATTCCCAGTTAAATTTCGAATTTTTCTGGAACAAATTAGTAATGGGTTTAGCAATATTTGAAAATTGGGGGATAAAGTTCCGATAGAATCCGACAAAACCAATAAATGCACGGGCGTCGTCGATGGTTTTGGGTACAGGGTACCTTTCCAGGGCTTCGAGTTTGGCTGGATCAGGTTTAATTCCTGTGGACGAGAGTAGGAATCCTAGGTATACCAGGGATTCTTGTAAAAAATTGCACTTTGCAAGCTTCAGTTTAAGGTGCTTTTCTCAAGTGTGATAGCACATTCTGAAGGCGTTGAAAGTGTGTTTTTATGTCCGAACTGTAGACGATAATATCGTCAAGATAAACGAGAGCTTCGACACCTAATAGGTCGGAAAGGACTATATTCATCAACCTAGAGAAATTAGCAGGCCCATTTCGGACTCCGAAAGGTAAAACCTGGAATTCGTAATGGCCTCGGTTAGTGGAGAAAGCAGTCAATGCCCGAGATTCGGGACTGACCTCCATTTGCCAATAACCCGATGCTAAATCGAGGGATGAAAAAAGTTCGCTTTCCCTACGTTCAGAATTGTTTCCTGCATGTTTGGAATCGGGAAACGGTCTGGGATGGTAATGTTGTTCAGGCGTCTAAAATCTATACAAGGGCGAGATGTTCCGTCCTTTTTGGAGACGAGAATCATAGGAGCGGACCAGGGACTAGCTGAAGGCTGAATGACATCCTGCTCCAACATGTCCTTGATGTGTTCCTCAATAGTGACTAACTGGGAATGTGGAACCCGATAGGGAGGAATGAAAATGGGTTTGGAATTGGGTTCCAACTTGATTTCAAAAGGGACCAAATTAGTTCGGCCCAGAGGATCTCCTTTTAGGGCAATCACATCTCTATTTCTTATCAGGAAATCGAGAAGTGATTCCATTAGTTTGGGATCCTGTAAAGCTGGTGACTCCTGAAGGGAGTGCTCCAGACATTTCTTATATTCTTCTTTTAATACTGAAGGATTTAACTCTAAGGAACTGGAAACACGATTTATCATACTGATGGGGAAATCTGAATCTACTTCTACTGTGGAAACAGTTCCTATTTTCTGATTTGAAGTTAATTCTATAGGACTTTTTCCTTTGTTTAAACAAACAACAGGGATAGCTGAATTCTGACTCTGACTAAGGACTTGGGCAATAAGAACATCTCTTTTGAAATTACTTTTCTCTGTAATCAGAGTACGCTCTGACTCTAATAATTTTCCTTGACTGTAACTACTTTTGCTAGGAAACAAATCTTCTCATAAGGTGCTACTGTTATATGCTCGGTAGGGCATATGAAAAATTGTGAATCTGATTCTGGTTCGGCGACTAAAATTTGCCTTATTGGCTGAACTGAAGCTGGCTGACTGGAAACTGGCTGACTGGAAACTGACTGTGGAAACTGGCTGACTGGAAACTGCTGTGTTGATCCAACTGGATTCAACAACTGGAACTGATTACCCTGGGGTCTGATTTCTGGAGCGGTTGTCCCTCTGGATGCAACCGGCTGACTTGAATCTGCTATCAAGTGGAGGGGGTTTCCTATTTCTTTCGGAAATCTGAACTGAACTAAGTCTATTAGCATTAAGTTGTCTGTCATTCTCGCGGAGATGGTGTGTCCTATTTCGACACTTTACTAACTTTCCGGCTGGGTAAATCTCCCATTGATTCCGGTTAAAAAAATCCATACCTAGTAGGATGTCTGTCTGAAAGGTGGCGACTGTGTCCACTATACAACATTTCGCGGGGTATACCGCGTTTCCAACTTCTAAATATAACTCAATTTCTCCGTATGGGTATGGGTGTGCCCGTAACTCCTCTGAGTTGGCAGGATGGTGCCTTAAGTTCATATTTGTAATTTGTACTCTCTAGTAATTCATCTACACATTGTTTCTTAATTAACGTCGCGTGTGCTCCTGTATCTAGGAGAGCAGTTAAATCTTGGTTATCGGTGCTACAATTTATTATTAAATCTAGGAGGTCCGCACCTATTATCCTGATGGGGAGTTTGTGTGCGTATCTGGGTTCATTACTGTAATTTAGGGGGAGGAGGTTGAACTGCCGCCTCCAATGTAGGGTCTAAAAAAGGGCTCGAATGGTCTTCTATGGGAGGACCTGGGTCATATTCTACGGGAATATCATACGCTGGAGGGTGTTCTTGAAAACTGTTCTCTGGGGAAAATGATTCCTCCACGGGTACTTCTACGTACCGAACTAGTTGACCTTGCTGGTTGTACTGAGGTTTGTACATGGGGTAAGAGTGTGGTTGACCCTGTGGTCGTGATCTATTGGGTTGGTAGTTCGACTGAGGCTGGGAATGGACTGGTTTCTGGGGATTGGATGACTTTTGGGATACGTTTTGGGAACGTGGTTGGTTTGGTTTCTGAAAGTGGGGTCTATACCCTGCAGGGGCTTTATCAGCACACTTTTGGCGATCGCCACGGCGATGACCATGTTCGTGACAGTGGGAGCAATACGAGGGGTAATTACATTGACTTATCATGTGCCCAAAGCTATCGCAGTTAAAACACTGTGGAGGAGGGCGTGTATTCTGGGTTTGGGGGGGCTTGTTTCTGGGGTGTTCCCTGCATTGGCCTCGATTTATAGGGTTGTGTTCTTGAAAACTGTTCTCTGCGGAAAATGATTCCTCCACGGGTACTTCTACGTACCGAACAAGTTGACCTTGCTGGTTGTACTGAGGTTTGTACATGGGGTAAGAGTGTGGTTGACCCTGTGGTCGTGAGCTATTGGGTTGGTAGTTCGACTGAGGCTGGGAATGGACTGGTTTCTGGGGATTGGATGACTTTTGGGATACGTTTTGGGAACGTGGTTGGTTTGGTTTCTGAAAGTGGGGTCTATACCCGGCAGGGGCTTTATCAGCACACTTTTGGCGATCGCCACGGCGATGACCATGTTCGTGACAGTGGGAGCAATACGAGGGGTAATTACATTGACTTATCATGTGCCCAAAGCTATCGCAGTTAAAACACTGTGGAGGAGGGCGTGTATTCTGGGTTTGGGGGGGCTTGTTTCTGGGGTGTTCCCTGCATTGGCCTCGATTTATAGGGTTGTTGTGTTGTTGCTGTGTGTTGTGGCTGCTGCTGCTGAATATAATGTACAGGGGTTTCTCTACCCTTTCGGTAGTTTTGGTTTGCTAAATCGGGTAATGTTCCCGTGTTTTGTTTATGGCTACACTTACAGGTTTGTCAACATTTAAAAACTCCTGAAACTTTTTTTAGGTGCTCCGGGTAGGTTTGGTAAATGGTTGTGGCTACTATTAGATTCTTTGTTTCGAAGTGAAAGTTATGCCCATGCATTTTCTGCGGCCCGGAGGGCTTCTCCTACAAGTTTATGTGTACGTGTAATAAAATTGTTTAAATCTTCGTGTTCCTCTTTCTTCCATTTAGCTTGGAAGACTGCTTCTAACGTGGCTAAGGGTTGTGCAAGGGTTATTTCTTTAAAAAATTCTAATAAGTTTTGTTTAAAATCGTCCCATGTTGTAGCTTCGCTAATTGATGGGACGTAAGTGACTGTGTCATGAGCATTCCCTTCTTTCGGGTCGATAATCTTTTGCTTCCCTAATTTTTATATCATTATCGGTAATATTTTCGCGTAAGAAATGTTGCTCTAAAGATTCAACCCAAGGTCTTACGCGTGGTTCAGCAAAACGATTATCTATGGTCCCCTTAAAAATTAAAACAGTATGAGGAAGGTTTACTAGTCTGCCTAAGTTAATGTATGATGGGGGGGGTTTGAGACTGAGACATATTGGCTTGTGTGTTTGGGAGTATGTTTGAAGGGCGCGGGGTAGGTGGAAAAATGGGTGTAGGTAAATTTTCGATGTCAGAAAGCGCACCGTCTGAATCGCTCATATGTGAAGGTACTTATTAATGTGTTCTAATTAGGTCTGCTTGACCGATCTTAATTTATGGAATGATCACTTAAGGGGTTCTCCTAACTACACTATCTAAAAATAAATGCACAACAATTTGCCTACCTAGGGGAAAATTTGAAAAGATTGCAAACAAAAATAAAAATGTAAACAAAATTTCACTCAAATGTACGTGAAGGTATGGTAATACTATGTTTGGTACATTAAATAAAATTATACTATACTAACTAGAATAGTAAAAATAACTGAAAATAACTGACAATAATTCTGTGACAAAAATCTGTGACAATAATTCTGTGAAAATACTGTTTTCAATAAAAAAAAATGTATCACTGGTGTCTGAAGTGTTCACTGTGTTTTGTGTTAATTCTGGCCCAATATTAAATATTAACTGTTAATAGTACTGACTTTTCAAATGTTTTAGAGATTATTTAAAAAAGAGTTTTGTACTTAACAAGATTCCTACGGCGAAATCCTTAGAGACGTGTCCTGAAGACGTTTCTTGCTGGCCACTTGTTCTTGGATGAAAACTAGGCGTGGAGAACTTGGAGTCGTGACGCACCGGTTCAAGGTGGATGTGACGAACTAGAAGTCGTGACACGCCGGTCAACTGGGTGTTGGTTCTGGTTCCAGGGTCTGGAAGACTGGAAGAATCTTGGAGTCGTGAAGATCCTGGTTAAAGGGTCGCCAGTTTTGTTAACCTCTCCGTCTATGGCCCTGGGGTGGTTCGGAATCGACGGGGGTTTTGGTTAGGTGGCAGCAACGGATGTGTGACTTGCAGTAGTTTTCTTCTATATTACTCTCCGAGTTCTTCTATAGTGGCTCGGAGGACTCTGATAGACTTACTAAAAATGCTGAAGGTTCCGGATTCTTCTTATAGCGTATCCGGAAAGTTTAATGACTAAGTTCTTCTGAAAGAGCAAGGCTCGAAGGATAAGATAAAAACTATCTTCAACTGTAAATTTACTGCTAAAATGTACAGGTAGTGCTCAGCCTCTGAATTAGCTTCTGAATGCCAATGGAATATTTTTAGTGGGTTTATATACCCAAAAACTGCTAAATCATTATTATTAAATGCTAAAAAGGCTGTATTATTTTTGCACATATTCGAAAATAAAGTAATTTTTAGCTGTGGTAAGGCTTGAACGAGTAAACAAAATATTTGAAGACGAAACCATATTTTTATCTTAAACTGCGACTTTTCAGATCTGATGTTATCATGATCTGCCAAGTTAACTAAAAGTGGAAATCGGACTATGCATCTTTACACTAAAATATGCATATGAGTAAAATTTTAAGGTTTAAGATGTACAATTTTAATGCTTAGGCAAGACATGATCTCATCTTTTATAACGAAATGAATGTATACAAAATATGAACATTGCAAAGCTTAAGCACGATTCCTTATTAAGCGAAATCTAAAAAAATGATTATGAGATTTAAAAAAACAACAGGTCACCAATTATTTGGCAAAGTAGAAAGCAATCAAAAATTTTATCCAAACTCGCGTTGGGCGATTTTGGTCCTTATGTAAAAATGAATACACACACGTACATACATATGAGTATAGGCATTATATAAAGTTAAATATATAAGAATATACAGGATTATATAAATACATGAACCATATAACACATGAATTTTTAAAATGGATACTTTTTTCTTAAAATGGATACAAGAACTATATAAATGAATACAAGAATTACATGAAGAATAAGATAGTATAGGAATATGGGAGTTATTTATGGTTCATTTTTACAGGGCTCTTCCCTCTAGAATGATATTAATATAATAATGTAACATCCTAACTAATGCTAACTAGATGATAACTATGGTTTTATAATACAGATTTATATATACAACATAAGTCGGGTGGTTAAGTCTAGTTCACGTGGTCTGGGTACGCACTCTTGGTCGTGCATAAATAGTTTCATGTTCCGTGTCACTTGGTTTTCTTTGTTCCCAGAATGATCTTTTCACCACAAATATACCGAGGATAATAGCACATACAATAATGATACTAACGGCAGATGTTGAGAAAATGGTTACCGGTTGTAGTATTTGTAAGAGGTTATTTGGTTATCATCCGAAATTTTAAACCGGCTCTATTGATCATTCCATTCAGGGGCATGTAGTTCGGGTAGGATGGTTACAGGTTTTATGGAGAGATTTAAGATCTCTATGACGGGTTTAAATTTAATTTGCGACGGGAATGGGTATGAGTTATTAAGGGTAACCTTGTACGGGTTGTATATTTGGAGGGCTTTTGAACGCAAGGAGCAACCAATTGGTAGCCGAATAACCATAGGGATTGTGATGAGGGAATAATTCGATGGACACTCGAGAGTAGCGGCAGTCCTGTTCGCGAAAGAAACCCAGATGTCTGGTCCAATTCGTAGTTGGATGGTTTTAGGGGAATTAAATTTTTTAAATGAACATACGGGGGCATGCCGGTCACGAATTAATCGATAAAGCAAACCTAGTAGTTGGAAGAATAACTGGTTTGAGTGGAGGCAGACGAGTTGTTTATTTGGTTGCGGGAATCGGCAATGCCGGACGTCGCTATCTGACATCATAGAATAAGCTGATAGATCTTTGGTGAGGAAAAGGTAAGGTGGTACGGTGGGTAAATACAATCGATAGACATTAGAGTTATTTTGGTAGTGTTGGGAAAGGGTGAAATTTATATACGTCATAAGTGAGGACATCGAAAATGGTATAATTATGAGGTATGTGTAGGGGCGTGGTCATGTACAGTCCAGGTGTATTCTAGAAATTGAGGGTAATTAGTGTGGTTGAGTGGGAATATGGGTGATAATTTTAATTGTGACTGGGCGGTGTGAATCAAGGACTGAAGTATTTCCCATGGTATTAGGGTGGAAAGAGTGATTTTTCCATGGGCTAGCTGGGTTGCACGCAAAACCTTGGATGAATCGTAGTTATTCGTTGTAAGTATTTATCGATTAGGGTTACTTGTAGGTTCATTATCCTCTATTAATTCTAGATATCTTTTGGTGTTCTTTGTATTGAGCTAACATGGATTCGTCATGTGAATCTTCCGAAAGGGAGTGGAGGAAGCGATTGTTTTCGTGTAATGACCTAATAGTTTGTTCTAACATGTGTCCATTATATTGTCGATTTCGCGCGAAGAGATTCAATTTAAGTTCAATTCTTTTAATATCTTCTTCGGTTGCTAATCCGAATAAACCTTTGAACAGTTTCCCTCCTATATCTATCAGTCCCCTTTTACTTCTTTGGTTAAAGTTTTCTGAATTTTTAGTTTCAGTTTGTATCCATGGTAAGGCTAATATTTCTGATAGGGCGCGTGCTGTAGTTTGAATATTTTCGAGGGTATTTTCTAACAGAACGCGACTAATCTGATCTTTTCCTTGGAAAGAATTCTGGACTTTACTTTCAAACGTTTTTAATTGGGTTTGTATCTGAAGGAGATTGATTTTAATTCTAGCAGGGGGTTGCAAATTTATATAAAGGTCTGCGTGCCCTTTCAAAAATTTACCTTCTGCAAGTTTTTCTATAACAACTCCGGTAGAAATTTTAATGCTAGGTCTACAAGAGTAAATAATTTGGAAAATTATAAGGGGGACAATTTTATTCATTTCTACGCCTTAGGTTATACGGAGCTGGGGGTAGTTGTGTGGATACTTGTGTGGATACTTGTGTTTGGGAAAGGGGTCGGCCTCGTTTTGGTGGCAATGGGGGTCGACCGTTGAGCTCGGATTCTGAGCGGGTTCGTTTCTTATGTGAAGGTTCTAGTTCACGTGGGTGATGCATTTGCGGGCGGTATGTAGGGTCCGTGCGTCGATCATCAATCGGCGAGGGTGGTGACAGAGGAGATGGTGGAGTTGGAGGAGATGGTGGAGTTCCACTGAGTGATCCTCTCGAAGGGGTTTCTCCAGGGTCTGGGTCCGATGGGACGCTTGGCTCTGGGGCCTCCTCTTGTTCAGAGATTGCCTCGAGTACTGGTGGTATTACGAGGTACCAATCTTCGTCATGGGTAGCGGTTCCCGCGGTGACCACTTCAGTTTTTTGATCCCTGCCCGATTTGTTAATATCTTGACCTTTTGAAGGATAGGCGGCTCGAACGCCTGGCAGCTGTTTTTTGGGAAGGTGTTGTTCGGAAGCTATCTTCAAATTGTCAGCGTGAATGATCTTTAGTTTGGAATGATCCCGGAGGTCGAGGATTTCATAACGATTTTTTCCGAGGTTTTTCATAATCCTATATGGGCCATCCCATTTTGGGTATAATTTGCGATGAGCACCTGGCGGTTTCACGCTCTTCAGATAACATCGCATACCGACGATTATAGTCCGTTGACGGGGATGACGCCTATGTTGCTCTTGCTCCATCTGTTGGTTTCGTTGGTCGAGGGCATAGCGGATTATGTCAAAAATCTTGAAAGATCGTTCAGCTAGTTGCTGATTTGCTTCTGCCATTTCGGAAGATGTTAGAACTGCCGGGTCGGTTTGGTCGGGCAAATCAAAAGGTAGACGCTTGTCGTAGTGATAGAGACGAAATGAGGGGTGTCCCCGATGGACACATTATAGCCATTGTTGATGGCTGTTTGTACCATGGGAAGGGAATCATCCCATGTACGGGAGGATGCATCGACAACGTGGCGCAGGGCTTCCAAGATCTTTCGATTGTGCCTTTCCACTAAGCCGTTTGCCTGCGGATGGTATGCCACAATGTGTGTATTTTTAATTTTACACATGTTACAGAGTGACTCGAACAGTTTGGAAGTGAAACTAAGGGCGTTATCCGAGATTAGGATGGAAGGAGTGGTATGATTTTGGATGACGCGTTCCACTAGGGCTCTTGCCACAGTTTCCGAGGTCTGGTCTGGAATGGCGGCTACTTCGCTGTAACGCGAGAAGTGGTCCGTAAACACAATGATGTACTGATTTCCCTTTGATGTTTTGGGAAATGGTCCCAGTATATCCATTCCAGTTCTTTGCCAGGGCCTTTGGCATACTGGATATTTATGCATCGGAGCTGTGGATGGTACGTTGCCCTTATGCTTTAAACACGACGGACATTCGGCGATGTATTCTTGTACCTTTTGTTCATCTCGGGAAAGTGGTATCGCTCCAAAAGACTCTTGATGGTGCGATCCGGCCCCATGTGTCCATACAAAGGTGAGTCGTGACAAAGTCCAATGGCTATATCGACGAGATCCTTTGGTATCTCCACGAGGTCGTTTCCATCTTCGTTCCTGAAATGTACGAGCCCATCTTTGAGGTTGTACTGTTCTTTTACCTTCGATGGTTCCTTTTGTTCCAGGCGCGCCCGAAGGTTTTGGGTGTGTTGGTCCTGTTGTTGGGAGTATTGCAGACACTCGTAGTCGAACACAGGAAGAATTCCTATTTTATTCACTTGGGCGTCGGGCTTGAGTCTCGACAATCCGTCTGGAATAACTTGCAGTTTTCCCGGTTTGTATACGATTTTCGCTGCAAAGTCCTGAATCAACAGAGCCCATCTACTCAATCGTCCTTCAAGTAGCTTGTCCTTGAAGAGGTACGTGAGTGGCTTATGATCAGTCTTGATGGTTACATCGTAGCCATAGACGATATTTCGGAATTTTTTCAAAGCCCAATATACCGCTAGGGCCTCTCGGTCCGTAGTGGAATAATTCCGTTGAGGTGCAGAGAGAAGTTGACTGGCATAAGCAATGGGTAATTCCACACCGTCTACGTCCTGTAACAGGACGGCTCCTAGTCCATAGGAGGAAGCATCTGTGGCTATGATGAAGGGTCTTGTGTAATCAGGATATTGTAAAATGGGATGACAGGTTAGTTTATTAATTAAAGTTTCAAAGGCATGTTGGTGATCGGATTCCCAGTTAAATTTCGAATTTTTCTGGAACAAATTAGTAATGGGTTTAGCAATATTTGAAAATTGGGGGATAAAGTTCCGATAGAATCCGACAAAACCAATAAATGCACGGGCGTCGTCGATGGTTTGGGTACAGGGTACCTTTCCAGGGCTTCGAGTTTGGCTGGATCAGGTTTAATTCCTGTGGACGAGAGTAGGAATCCTAGGTATACCAGGGATTCTTGTAAAAAATTGCACTTTGCAAGCTTCAGTTTAAGGTGTGCTTTTCTCAAGTGTGATAGCACATTCTGAAGGCGTTGAAAGTGTGTTTTTATGTCCGAACTGTAGACGATAATATCGTCAAGATAAACGAGAGCTTCGACACCTAATAGGTCGGAAAGGACTATATTCATCAACCTAGAGAAATTAGCAGGCCCATTTCGGACTCCGAAAGGTAAAACCTGGAATTCGTAATGGCCTCGGTTAGTGGAGAAAGCAGTCAATGCCCGAGATTCGGGACTGACCTCCATTTGCCAATAACCCGATGCTAAATCGAGGGATGAAAAAAGTTCGCTTTCCCTACGTTCAGAATTGTTTCCTGCATGTTTGGAATCGGGAAACGGTCTGGGATGGTAATGTTGTTCAGGCGTCTAAAATCTATACAAGGGCGAGATGTTCCGTCCTTTTTGGAGACGAGAATCATAGGAGCGGACCAGGGACTAGCTGAAGGCTGAATGACATCCTGCTCCAACATGTCCTTGATGTGTTCCTCAATAGTGACTAACTGGGAATGTGGAACCCGATAGGGAGGAATGAAAATGGGTTTGGAATTGGGTTCCAACTTGATTTCAAAAGGGACCAAATTAGTTCGGCCCAGAGGATCTCCTTTTAGGGCAATCACATCTCTATTTCTTATCAGGAAATCGAGAAGTGATTCCATTAGTTTGGGATCCTGTAAAGCTGGTGACTCCTGAAGGGAGTGCTCCAGACATTTCTTATATTCTTCTTTTAATACTGAAGGATTTAACTCTAAGGAACTGGAAACACGATTTATCATACTGATGGGGAAATCTGAATCTACTTCTACTGTGGAAACAGTTCCTATTTTCTGATTTGAAGTTAATTCTATAGGACTTTTTCCTTTGTTTAAACAAACAACAGGGATAGCTGAATTCTGACTCTGACTAAGGACTTGGGCAATAAGAACATCTCTTTTGAAATTACTTTTCTCTGTAATCAGAGTACGCTCTGACTCTAATAATTTTCCTTGACTGTTAACTACTTTTGCTAGGAAACAAATCTTCTCATAAGGTGCTACTGTTATATGCTCGGTAGGGCATATGAAAAATTGTGAATCTGATTCTGGTTCGGCGACTAAAATTTGCCTTATTGGCTGAACTGAAGCTGGCTGACTGGAAACTGGCTGACTGGAAACTGACTGACTGGAAACTGGCTGACTGGAAACTGGCTGTGTTGATCCAACTGGATTCAACAACTGGAACTGATTACCCTGGGGTCTGATTTCTGGAGCGGTTGTCCCTCTGGATGCAACCGGCTGACTTGATCTGCTATCAAGTGGAGGGGGTTTCCTATTTCTTTCGGAAATCTGAACTGAACTAATTCTATTAGCATTAAGTGTCTGTCATTCTCACGGAGATGGTGTGTCCTATTTCGACACTTTACTAACTTTCCGGCTGGGTAAATCTCCCATTGATTCCGGTTAAAAAAATCCATACCTAGTAGGATGTCTGTCTGAAAGGTGGCGACTGTGTCCACTATACAACATTTCGCGGGGTATACCGCGTTTCCAACTTCTAAATATAACTCAATTTCTCCGTATGTAGGTATGGGTGTGCCCGTAACTCCTCTGAGTTGGCAGGATGGTGCCTTAAGTTCATATTTGTAATTTGTACTCTCTAGTAATTCATCTACACATTGTTTCTTAATTAACGTCGCGTGTGCTCCTGTATCTAGGAGAGCAGTTAAATCTTGGTTATCGGTGCTACAATTTATTATTAAATCTAGGAGGTCCGCACCTATTATCCTGATGGGGAGTTTGTGTGCGTATCTGGGTTCATTACTGTAATTTAGGAGGAGGAGGTTGAACTGCCGCCTCCAATGTAGGGTCTAAAAAAGGGCTCGAATGGTCTTCTATGGGAGGACCTGGGTCATATTCTACGGGAATCATACGCTGGAGGGTGTTCTTGAAAACTGTTCTCTGGGGAAAATGATTCCTCCACGGGTACTTCTACGTACCGAACTAGTTGACCTTGCTGGTTGTACTGAGGTTTGTACATGGGGTAAGAGTGTGGTTGACCCTGTGGTCGTGACTATTGGGTTGGTAGTTCGACTGAGGCTGGGAATGGACTGGTTTCTGGGGATTGGATGACTTTTGGGATACGTTTTGGGAACGTGGTTGGTTTGGTTTCTGAAAGTGGGGTCTATACCCGGCAGGGGCTTTATCAGCACACTTTTGGCGATCGCCACGGCGATGACCATGTTCGTGACAGTGGGAGCAATACGAGGGGTAATTACATGACTTATCATGTGCCCAAAGCTATCGCAGTTAAAACACTGTGGAGGAGGGCGTGTATTCTGGGTTTGGGGGCTTGTTTCTGGGGTGTTCCCTGCATTGGCCTCGATTTATAGGGTTGTGTTCTTGAAAACTGTTCTCTGCGGAAAATGATTCCTCCACGGGTACTTCTACGTACCGAACAAGTTGACCTTGCTGGTTGTACTGAGGTTTGTACATGGGGTAAGAGTGTGGTTGACCCTGTGGTCGTGAGCTATTGGGTTGGTAGTTCGACTGAGGCTGGGAATGGACTGGTTTCTGGGGATTGGATGACTTTTGGGATACGTTTTGGGAACGTGGTTGGTTTGGTTTCTGAAAGTGGGGTCTATACCCGGCAGGGGCTTTATCAGCACACTTTTGGCGATCGCCACGGCGATGACCATGTTCGTGACAGTGGGAGCAATACGAGGGGTAATTACATTGACTTATCATGTGCCCAAAGCTATCGCAGTTAAAACACTGTGGAGGAGGGCGTGTATTCTGGGTTTGGGGGGGCTTGTTTCTGGGTGTTCCCTGCATTGGCCTCGATTTATAGGGTTGTTGTTGTTGCTGTTGGTGTTGTGGCTGCTGCTGCTGAATATAATGTACAGGGGTTTCTCTACCCTTTCGGTAGTTTTGGTTTGCTAAATCGGGGTAATGTTCCCGTGTTTTGTTTATGGCTACACTTACAGGTTTGTCAACATTTAAAACTCCTGAAACTTTTTTTTAGGTGCTCCGGGTATGTTTTGGTAAATGGTTGTGGCTACTATTAGATTTCTTTGTTTCGAAGTGAAAGTTATGCCACATGCATTTTCTGCGGCCCGGAGGGCTTCTCCTACAAGTTTATGTGTACGTGTAATAAAATTGTTTAAATCTTCGTGTTCCTCTTTCTTCCATTTAGCTTGGAAGACTGCTTCTAACGTGGCTAAGGGTTGTGCAAGGGTTATTTCTTTAAAAAATTCTAATAAGTTTTTTTAAAATCGTCCCATGTTGTAGCTTCGCTAATTGATGGGACGTAAGTGACTGTGTCATGAGCATTCCCTTCTTTCGGGTCGATAAATCTTTTTGCTTCCCTAATTTTTATATCATTATCGGTAATATTTTCGCGTAAGAAATGTTGCTCTAAAGATTCAACCCAAGGTCTTACGCGTGGTTCAGCAAAACGATTATCTATGGTCCCCTTAAAAATTAAAACAGTATGAGGAAGGTTTACTAGTCTGCCTAAGTTAATGTATGATGGGGGGGGTTTGAGACTGAGACATATTGGCTTGTGTGTTTGGGAGTATGTTTGAAGGGCGCGGGGTAGGTGGAAAAATGGGTGTAGGTAAATTTTCGATGTCAGAAAGCGCACCGTCTGAATCGCTCATATGTGAAGGTACTTATTAATGTGTTCTAATTAGGTCTGCTTGACCGATCTTAATTTATGGAATGATCACTTAAGGGGTTCTCCTAACTACACTATCTAAAAATAAATGCACAACAATTTGCCTACCTAGGGGAAAATTTGAAAAGATTGCAAACAAAAATAAAAATGTAAACAAAATTTCACTCAAATGTACGTGAAGGTATGGTAATACTATGTTTGGTACATTAAATAAAATTATACTATACTAACTAGAATAGTAAAAATAACTGAAAATAACTGACAATAATTCTGTGACAATAAATCTGTGACAATAATTCTGTGAAAATACTGTTTTCAATAAAAAAAAATGTATCACTGGTGTCTGAAGTGTTCACTGTGTTTTGTGTTAATTCTGGCCCAATATTAAATATTAACTGTTAATAGTACTGACTTTTCAAATGTTTTAGAGATTATTTAAAAAAGAGTTTTGTACTTAACAAGATTCCTACGGCGAAATCCTTAGAGACGTGTCCTGAAGACGTTTCTTGCTGGCCACTTGTTCTTGGATGAAAACTAGGCGTGGAGAACTTGGAGTCGTGACGCACCGGTTCAAGGGTGGATGTGACGAACTAGAAGTCGTGACACGCCGGTCAACTGGGTGTTGGTTCTGGTTCCAGGGTCTGGAAGACTGGAAGAATCTTGGAGTCGTGAAGATCCTGGTTAAAGGGTCGCCAGTTGTTAACCTCTCCGTCTATGGCCCTGGGGTGGTTCGGAATCGACGGGGGGTTTTGGTTAGGTGGCAGCAACGGATGTGTGACTTGCAGTAGTTTTCTTCTATATTACTCTCCGAGTTCTTCTATAGTGGCTCGGAGGACTCTGATAGACTTACTAAAAATGCTGAAGGTTCCGGATTCTTCTTATAGCGTATCCGGAAAGTTTAATGACTAAGTTCTTCTGAAGAGAGCAAGGCTCGAAGGATAAGATAAAAACTATCTTCAACTGTAAATTTACTGCTAAAATGTACAGGTAGTGCTCAGCCTCTGAATTAGCTTCTGAATGCCAATGGAATATTTTTAGTGGGTTTATATACCCAAAAACTGCTAACATCATTATTAAATGCTAAAAAGGCTGTATTATTTTTGCACAATATTCGAAAATAAAGTAAATTTTTAGCTGTGGTAAGGCTTGAACGAGTAAACAAAATATTTGAAGACGAAACCATATTTTTATCTTAAACTGCGACTTTTCAGATCTGATGTTATCATGATCTGCCAGTTAACTAAAAGTGGAAATCGGACTATGCATCTTTACACTAAAATATGCATATGAGTAAAATTTTAAGGTTTAAGATGTACAATTTTAATGCTTAGGCAAGACATGATCTCATCTTTTATAACGAAATGAATGTATACAAAATATGAACATTGCAAAGCTTAAGCACGATTCCTTATTAAGCGAAATCTAAAAAAATGATTATGAGATTTAAAAAACAACAGGTCACCAATTATTTGGCAAAGTAGAAAGCAAATCAAAATTTTATCCAACTCGCGTTGGGCGATTTTGGTCCTTATGTAAAATGAATACACACACGTACATACATATGAGTATAGGCATTATATAAAGTTAAATATATAAGAATATACAGGATTATATAAATACATGAACCATATAACACATGAATTTTTAAAATGGATACTTTTTTCTTAAAATGGATACAAGAACTATATAAATGAATACAAAATTACATGAAGAATAAGATAGTATAGGAATATGGGAGTTATTTATGGTTCATTTTTTACACATATATATATATATATATATATATATATATATTCTTAAAAACTACAGGAAAAATTTTGTATTAAGCAATAAATATTTTAGCTAAACTCGTCGAAAGTGTCTATTTACTTATACCATTCCTTTCTATATACCTTCTATATTTTTTATGAGAGAGAGAGAGAGAGAGGAATGGAGAGACAGCGAGAGAGAAACGTCACTAAACTCCTCCGGATTTCTTTTCTGATTATTCCGACGGAGATACAGGTAAGGTAATAAAAAGATGTTTATTATATGGCAAACTCCACATCGCCATTCAACAATTATTTTTTTTAATTATTTTCAGTTTTAGGTGGTTGTAAAATCCCTCATATATATATATATATATATATATATATATATATATATATATATATACATATATACAGGTTGTTTCAGGAGGAAAGGTCAATACTTCGGGAGGTGATAGTATCGGTCATTGTGAGAAAAAAGTTCATATGAACATGTGTCTAATTCTGAATGGTTACGGAGATAGAGCTGTTTGAATCTGATGCGCGCGCAGCTCTTCCTCCCCCTTTCCTCCCCTATAACCTTGAACCATGTAAGCTGTAATGTAAGCAGGTAACATAAGCCAATCGACAGCTGACTGTTGTGAGTAACATTGTTTGGTGTTTGAAGCAGTGTTAAAAATGTCACACAGCTTCACACATGCCGAATATGCAGATATGGTGTATGTCTACGGTTTTTGCGATGGAAGTGCAACAGCCGTTGTTGCAGAATACCGTCGACTGTTTCCGAACCGCAGAATTCCGGCTCGAAGAGTGTTTACCAGGGTTTTCAACACATTGCGTGAGATTGGTACACTTCCCAGCGCTCATGTTTCATCTGAACGTGAAGGTCAACAAGATGTGGATGAAGTGGAAAACATTCTTCAGTTGGTAGAGCGTAGTCCTACTACTAGCTCACGATGAATTTCTACGTCTCGGTGTACCACACACAAGAGTATGGCGAACATTACGTGAGGAAGGCTTGCATCCATATCATATACAGCGTGTACATCTTCAACCAGGAGACGCTGCCATGCGACTGGAATTTTGTCATTGGGTAAATGCTAATCACCGATTGCTTCGATTAATACTGTTCACCGATGAAGCTACTTTCACCCGTGACGGTATCAACAACACTCGTAACTCTCATCGGTGGTCAGACGAAAATCCAAATGTCACTGTGAAAACAAATTTTCAACATCGCTTCTCTGCCAATGTGTTGTGCGGTATCATCGATGATCAGCTGATTGGCCCTGTTACTTTAGAGAATCGTCTTACAGGACAAAGTTACCTAGAATTTCTGCAAAATGAATTGCCAGGACTATTGGAGGATGTTCCTTTGGCTACACACGCTGGTATGTACTTTCAGCATTACGGAGCTACTCCACATTCTACCCGTCTGGTGATGCAATACCTAAATCAAACTTTCCTTGGTCGATGGATCAGCTGCGGTGGTCCCATTCAAAGGCCACCAAGGTCTCCAGACCTTTCTCCGTTAGATTATTGTTTGTGGGGGTGGATGAAAAGTCAAGTTTACAAAAGAAAGGTAGCTACACGAGACGAATTGCTCGCGCGCATTTTGGATGCTGCTGCCCGCATAAAGGAACGTCAAAATCAACTCAGACGAACAACACGCGATCTTCGCACACGAGTTGCAAAGTACATTGAGGTTGACGGTGGGATTTTCGAAAACGTATTGTAAACTATAACAAATATGTCATTTCTGTATGTGATACCATTCAAAATGCCAATGTTTAAATATTAAATGTTAGAAACAGTAATTGGTTTCTCTTTCTTGATTACCAGTAACAATGCTTTTGTATTTGTAGATTCAAACAGCTCTATCTCCGTAACCATTCAGAATTAGACACATGTTCATACGAACTTTTTTTCTCACAATGACCGATACTATCACCTCCCGAAGTATTGACCTTTCATCCTGAAACGCCCTCTATATATATCACAGGAAGGTAATAAAACAGGTTTATTATACGGCCGTTCTCTCCATCGCCCTTCCACAATTAATTTAAAAAAAATATATTTTCCAGTTTTAGGTGGTTGTAAAATCCCTCATATATATATATATATATATATATATATATATTATATATATATATTAGCGCAGGTAAGGAAGTAAACTGGGCGCTTATTATAGGGCAGGCTCCCCATCGCCCTTCCACAATTAATTTTTTTTAAAATTATTTTCCACTTTGTTGACTGTAAAGTAGCTAAACAATTTCTGATATATATATATAATATATAAGTAATAAAACAAATGATAAATAATATTGTTTTTTGCTCTAGAAGGATGCAACGGTTCGATGGAATTTAGATTGCGACAGATCGGCACTTGGTCAGTTTGCTTGACGCCTCAGGAAAAACGAATTTTTTTGCAACAAAACTTCTCTCTCTCTCTCTCTCTCTCTCTCTCTCTCTCTCTCTCTCTCCGCTGGGCGTGAAGTTTATTGACCTCTTCGATGCATTTTCGGGTAGGTGGGACCTTTACCAGAGGGATGGTATCCACCTCAATAACAAGGGTAAAGGTGTGCTAGGCGCGCTGCTCGACCGGCACCTATACAGAATGGTGAGGTCGAGTCCGGGGAGAGATGATGGGCCCCCACCGGGGAGAGATGAGGATGAGCCGGTGGCGGACATACCTTCGACTGAAGGGTGCGTCGAAGTACAGGTGGGTGACCCTCCTCCTACGTTTGGAGGGGGCTCAGTCTCCTGCGGAAGTTGCCCCCTCGTTAGTGAGGGGCTCTTCAACTCCCGACAGCCCTGGCTGTTCGGGAAACGGGTCGTGCTAGGGGGCGGTCAGAATAGGGAAGGCTCCCTCCGTGCAATGCTTTTTAATGCTAGGTCAATTAGGAACAAGTTTTGCGAGCTACGGGCGCTCTTAGCATCAGAATACCAGGATATCGTTGCTATCACCGAGTCCTGGATTCATACTGATCGTAGGGACTACGTTGGGGAGTTCGAAATTCCCGGGTATAGAATGTTTCGCAAAGACCGCACCCGTGGAGGGGGGGTGGGGTACTAATATACGTCAGAGACACGTTGAGTCCGGTTGACTGCCAGTTCCGGTCGGAACGGGAGCTGCTTGGCGTCGATCTGAACGTGGGAGGGACGAACTATAGGTTAATCTTGGTGTACAGACCTCCGCATCTCCTCCTCGAGGAGGATACAGCCCTGTACACCGAACTCAGTAGCCTGCTAGGGGATAGGGTGTGTGTAGTTTTAGGAGACTTCAACTGTCGCGGCATAAAGTGGGAAAACAGGACTGCCGATGCTGAAGGGAGGAGGCTAGTTGACTTTGCTGATGAGAACTTCCTCACTCAGTGGGTCAACGAGCCTACACGAGGCGAAAGCGTTCTGGACTTAGTGTTCACGACCGAAGACAACGTCGTCACTGGCCTCACCGTTGACGAATCGTTGGGCGGGAGTGATCACAGTCTTATTAGGTTCCGTGTGTGCGTCCCTCGGGTGAAGCGTAGTAACTCGAGAGGCAGTAAGCTCGATCTCCGGCGGGCGAACTTTGTTAGCCTCAGGGATAGCGTAGGAGAGATGGGGTTAGAGGTTGGCGGCGATGTTGAGGGAGTGTGGAGTGCGTTCCGGGATGAGTTTATGGTGCTGCAGTCTGCTGCCATACCCTCAAAACCGGTCACCCTGCTTCAACGCAGCCTAAGTGGTTCAATCGTGGCATCGCTTCGGCTATCCGAAATAGGAAAGTAGCGTATAGGAGGGCGAAGGCCAATCGTTCCCACGAGAACACTGAAGCGTATGTCCGCCTGTGTAGGGAAGTGAAGGCGAAGGTTAGGCTAGCGAAACGTAACGAAGAACTACGGGTGGCAAGCCTCTGCAAGGGGAACCCTAAGGAGTTCTTCAGTTATGTTAATAGTAGAAAGCCCATTAGAAGCATGATAGGTCCTTTAAAGGATGGAAGCAGCGTTCTGCGGACCTCCGACGCGGACATCGCTAATGTGCTTAATGAGTACTTTGCGGGAGTGTTCACCAGGGAGGATACCCGCGTCATCTCCGAGCCAGCTGTGAGGCACGAAGGGGCTGGCCTGGATAGTGTTAGATGTACCGCGACAGTCGTTGCTCATAGAATATACAAACTGAGCGCGTTTAAGGCTCCTGGGCCAGACCAGTTTCTCCCCAGTGTTTTGCGAGAAGTGCGCGACCAGGTGGCTCCCCACCTGGCTACAGTCTTCAACAAATCGTTGGAGATGGGCCAGGTGCCTGGTGACTGGAGGGAGGCCAACGTGACCCCTATCTTTAAGAAAGGGGATCACGAAAGTCCAGGGAACTATCGTCCTATTAGTCTCACTTCAGTTGTAGGTAAATTATTAGAAAGGATAATAGCTGATAGAATCGTTGACCATTTGGATTCCTACAAGCTGCTTGGGGACTCCCAACATGGGTTTAGACGGCATAGGTCGTGTCTCACCAACTTGCTCGAGTTTTTCCACGTCATGTTGAGTGAGTACGATAAGAGTAGGGCGATTGATATACTTTATCTCGACTTTCAGAAAGCCTTTGATAAGGTACCTCACCGCCGGCTAATGGCGAAAGTGCGCGCGCTGGGTATCGGTGGGGAAATAGGTAGGTGGATTGAAAAACTGGCTAAGGAATAGGCGGCAGAGGGTGGTAATTAAAGGGGCTAGTTCGGGTTGGGCCTCGGTCACTAGGTGGGTTCCTCAGGGTTCCGTTTTGGGGCCACTGTTGTTTACCATTTACATAAATGATATCGACGGTGGCATCGTCAGTCGGATCGCCAAATTCGCTGATGACACCAAGCTTGGGGCCAATGTTGGGACGCCCGAAGCGATCGAGGAACTGCGTGCGGACCTAGGTAGGATAGGAGAGTGGTCCGAAAAATGGCAAATGCCGTTTAACTTGGGTAAATGCAAAGTGATGCACATTGGCTACGCCAATCCCAAGTCGGACTACTCGATGTTGGGCAGTAATATCGAGGTGACTGATTTAGAAAAGGACTTGGGTGTGCTAATTAGCAGCGACCTTAAGTTTACGAAACAGTGTGTAGAGGTGGAAAAGAAAGCCCAGAAACTATTGGGTTATATCAGGAGGCAATTTCAGTTTCGGAACAAGGAGATTGTGCTCTCACTGTACAATTCCCTTGTTCGGCCGTACCTGGAGTATGCTGTGCAGTTCTGGTCGCCCACCCTCAGGAAAGATATTGAGAGGCTGGAGCGAGTGCAGGCGAGGGCCACAAAGTTGATCCCTTCCGTTAGGCATATGGGCTACAATCGACGGTTACGCGCCCTGAACTTGTTTTCGCTTGAAACTCGGAGGCTGCGCGGTCAACTAATCGAGGTTTTCAAGCTCTTACGAGGGTTCAACGATGTCGATTTTAGAAGTATGTTTAGTTTAAATGATAACCCAACTCGCAACAATGGTTGGAAGTTGGATTTGAAACGGTTTAGGACTAGTGTGTGTGGGAATTATGTTACGTATAAGATCTGTGACACATGGAACAGGTTACCTTCGGAAGTTGTGAACAGTTCCTCTGTGGATCAGTTCAAGAAAAGGTTAGACGAAATCTTGCACACTATTTGAGTGTGTAAAGATATTTAGGACCTCAGTCTGCGGAAATTTCTTTTCCTATAAAATAGTTAATCTCTCTCTCTTAATCTCTCTCTCTTAGTCTCTCTCTCTTAGTCTCTCTCTCTCTCTCTCTCTCTCTCTCATTTCTGAAAGAAATCTACGGAATGGATAAGTTAAATTTGACACGACCCCAGAATTCGCGGCTCGTCCAATTACAGACCAACGGGTGGAGTTTGATAATGAGCTCAGGACCTCTTGTTGGTGGCTAGTCACGCTTACACGTTATGACTCACCCAAATTTCACCGGCGGCCAATAGGAAACTCGCGATTCGGCTATTGGGGGTAGTTACAATTACGATCGCGTATATAAAAGGGGGCATTTTCATCTGGATTCCACAAGAGCTGTATTTATCAGCGAGTAAATACAGAAATATATCGCCACGAATCATTCTCAACAGCTTTACTACTCTTCGCAATTGTTTGAAGACGGAGACCTCTATGCAGGGGCTACACTCCACCTTTTCACTGCGACTGACCGGAACGCCCTACTTTCAACACAAAACATTGCAGAAATTTGTGACGGAGAGAAAGAAAGCCTACGAAGTGGACATTGAAATGTAAGTAAATAAATTAATTTGTGAATCGTGCTATGTATACATCGTTCCATTCAGTGACAGTGTTAATTAATTTATAAAAAGCCATAATAAATGTGGATTGGGAAACTAGTTTGTGATTTAAACGGAAGGACGGGCTATGTATATATTTCGTTTCATTCAGTGCAAGTGTTATAATTTATAAAAAATCGTAATAAAACGAAGTGAAAGGATTTTTATATTTTCCCAGGGGTCGAGACACGGTGCCGGAAGACGATGCGTGGCACACTCAGCTAATCTTCCTTAAATGCGGATTGGGAAACTAGTGCAAGTGTTATAATTTATAAAAAGTCGTAATAAAACGAAGTAAAATATTTGCCCCGGGTGTCGAGACCCGGTGCCGGCAGACGATGCGTAGCACACCCAGCTCATGTTCCTTCCTGATAACGTCATTTAGACAGTGAATTTTATTACTCGCTTGTTTCCCTGCATGTGATAACTTAAACATTTATAGAAAGTTCTACAGAGGTAGGGTTTTAGAATTACTAAAACTTTAAATAATAGCCTGCGGTTCCCAGGTTCGAGACCCGTTGCTGTCAGACGATGCGTAGCACACCTAGCTAATCCTCCTTTTGACCCGGTTAGGCTAGGTGCATGCTGTTTATTATTTGCTCCTTCGTGCCTATTTCGTCATATATATATATAGATACAGGGTGAACCAAAAGTAGGTGGACAGTAGGTTGAATAGGGTTTGTGTTATATTATATTATAACTATGGTGTTCATTATAACTATGGTGTTTGTGTTATATTATATTAAATATTATAACTAAATTTATTTAAATTTAATCTTTTTTCTTTTCAGATAGTTCAGAGAACCCATAATGGCAAATAATCTAAATACTGATGCCAGAAAATGGGTGTTAAAAGAGTATTGGAAATCTCAAAATACTGAAACTGTTAGAACAAAATGGGTTGAAACATTTGGTACTCAAGCCCCAAAGAGACAAACCATTTACCGCATTCGTGACAAATTTGATGCCACTGGCTCAATTCTTAATGCCCCAAGAACTGGTCGACCCCAAAACAGTTTGCACAGAGGACAATAAGCAACTTGTTGCCGAAGCATTTGTTCACAGTCCCAAAAAGTCCACCAGAAGAGCCTCAGCAGAACTGGACATTTCACAAACCTCTATTATACGAATTCTGAAATCTATTGGGTTGAAAGCTTATCGTCCACGGCTAATTCATGGCTTATTGGAGGATGACCCAGACAGGCGGCTGCAATTTAGTGAGATCATGCTGAACGAAATTGAAGGAAATCCAATAATTTTAGATAACATTGTGTGGACCGATGAGGCTTCTTTCAAATTATCAGGTCATGTTAACCGACATAATTGTGTTTACTGGTATAGTGAGAACATGCATTTAACATTAGAGCAGCAACTAAACCAGTCTGGTGTCACTGTTTGGGGTGGTATTTCAAGTTCTGGTGTTTTAGGACCAATTTTTGTTGATGCAACAGTCACAGGTGATAAGTATCTCGAAATTCTAATGAATGAAGTTGTTCCACACTTACAACAACAGCTTAATTCACATGACCTCTATTTCCAACAAGATGGGGCCCCTCCACATTATTCAAGAGCAGTCTGTGAGTATCTTGATGAAACATTTCCCGAGAAATGGATCGGCCGAAGAGGTCCAATTGAATGGTCTGCACGTTCACTTGACTTTACCCCAATGGATTTTTTCTTTTGGGGAGTACTCAAGGACAAAGTTTATAGTCGAAAACCACGAAGTGTTGGTGATTTGAAAAATTACATCAGAGATGCATTTCAAGAAATTAATGCACAAAGAAACTTGTGCAAAAATGTTTGTCGAAGTGTGAAAGGTAGACTTCAAAGCTGTGTAAATTGTGATGGACAGCAATTTGAGCACCTGCGTTGATAAAATTCAGTGCTTTTGTATTGTATTGGTATAAGTTAATTTTTTTTATATTTTGTATTAGAGTATACAAAAAAATTAAATATAATTGTATATGTATTCTCAAAATAAACGTTATCATTTACTGTCCACCTACTTTTGGTTCACCCGGTACATACTATATATATATATATATATATCGAAGCTATTGACTTCTCCTTAGGGAAACGGAGCCTACAGATGAAAAGAAGGTGCAACACGACAGCAAACATTTTCATTTATTTTTTATACTTCAGACGTTTCGACAAGTCTTTTGTCATCATCAGTGAATTATAAATCTTAAGACCTTAAAACAAAAATAAGAATAAATAATTAAAATTACATCAATACAAAGAAAATTAAAATCATTAAAATTAAATTAAATTAAAATTACCTCAACTGGTAAATACACAATGTTTACGTCAACTTCCATATTCGGCAGAAACTAAACGAAAACTGTAGTCAGTTAATTGGAAGGTATGATATATCTATGAAAGTAAGTTGGTTGGTTAGTTAGAAGAGCTGTAATTTGTAAGATGAACTAGTGTTGTTAATGGAGGGTTTGTTTCTATAGATGTACAAAGATTCTAAAATTCGGAGTTCTATAAGATTATTGGATCGTGTTAGAATTTCGAACCGAGTTTTATGAAGGGGATGGTTGTTTTCATTACTTCAATTCAATTCTTCGATTTTTCAGCTCCAAGGTAGGCTAGTCAGCCTGTTAGTGGAGCCAGCCCCCTTCGCCACTCCACCCTGTCCAGCAGCACTCCCGTTTCTTCGCGCTCTTGCATGCTTGGCAAGTCGTACCTTCGCAAGCTCTCCTCCACTTCGTCCCTCCGTCTCCTTCTCGGTCTCCCTCACGGTCTTCTGCCACTCCCTGGTCTCCACTCCCAGCACCTCCTCGCAGTTCTCCCCTCCTTCATTCTTTCCAAGTGGCCCAACAATCTCAACTTGGCAACGTCGATTTTTCTCAAAATTGGCGTTACTCCCACATTGGCTCTTATTTCTTCATTCCTTATCCTATCTCTTTGCATCTTTCTCAGAATAGTCCTCAGCGGTCTCATTTCTGCCTCCTGAATTCTGCTTCGATCTGCCATGCGTATTTTCCAGTGTTCCGACCCATAAATAGTATTGGTGTTAAAACTGTTTCGAAAATTATTTTCTTAGTCCCAAGGGGCATATGTTCATCTCCCAGTAGTGAGTATAACATTCCGACATTTTCACTAAACTTTGCAATTCTTTCAGTTATTCCATATATATTACCGCTTTCTTTAGTAAACATACTCCCTAGATATTTAAATTTTTCAACATTTCTTATTTCCTTATCTCCTATTTGAACTCCGAATTCTCCTTCTTCTCTTCGACATACTTAATATTTCTGTCTTTTCTACATTTATTTCCATTCCCCCCTCCTTCAAACATTCATTCCAATCAATTAAAGCTGGTTCTATATCTTCTCTCTCTGTCGTCCAGAATGCTATGTCATCTGCATATGCCATTATTCCATTATTATTATTCATTTCAAGCGACGTCATTTCAAACCACTCATCATTTTTGTGTCCAAGTCCTTACTTTGCATTCGCTAACCATTTCCATTACTATTGTTTCTAATTGCGGATTGTGGTGGGCTACTGAGGGGACGGTTGGTACGGACTGATAAGCCCAAATGTTGAGAAAGGCGTACCTCCAGTTGGAGTCGAGTACTGCCAATATACGCAACCTTACAGCTGTCGCACGTGTATTTATAAACAACATTAGGGCATACAGTTTTGGGGAATTTGTCTTTGAACTTTAAAAAATTTGATAATTTAAGTGGGTTGACGAGGGCGAATCTAAATTTTATTTGGGGATAACTAGACCTAAGCAATTTGGACACTTCACTTCGAATACGTAATGATAAATAACCATAAAAAGGTAATTTAATATATCTGGTTTCTTTTTGTATTGTGGTTATGGGGAGTTTAGTATTAAAAGTGTTATTTAAAAATTTCTTTAATTGGTTGTTCTAGTTAAGCGGGCTAATAACAGGTTCCAGACCTCGCTATTTAGAAAACAAACGTTTACTGGTTTGGGAACCAATTATTTAAGTTGTATGTTATATAAATATAAAAATAGCGCTATACTAACATTATTAACAAGAAGTTACCGAATTTATTCAGATTCCTTTTCATTAAACGAAGAATTTAAATTTTTAAGACAGTACTTTATTAATAATTACTAACCTTCTAATCTTTTTGACAACCAATGAAGGCAGCGAGTCTTTTGCTTATATTGAGGTTCTAAATATAGCTGGGCTAGGCTGCTTTAAACCCTAGATCCTGTCCCAAAGCTGGATCCTATCTGCTTTGCAGATAGGTGGTGAGGGAAGCCATATTTTTGGGACCTCTTTACGAGTGACTCGTTGCCCACGTCGGGCTAAAATCAAGAAAAAGAAAAACTATAGTGTTTGTCATTTACCATTACTTATTCGGACTATATTTGATTTAATTTTCCTAGAAGAGTTCCTTGTTCCATGCACGGTCTGTGTGTATCATAAAAAACCTCAGGGAACCATTCTGAGTTCATTCCCATCAGGAAACGGACATGTTATGTGCCTTGAAAAGTGGACGCTCAATTCTGCCAGTTGAGGTTTAAGTTTTGGTTTTTGGCTAAAAATATAATAGTTACCCCTTTTTCTTTGATGTATTCAATCGGACGTGAAGACAGCGAGTCTTTTGCTTATATTGAGGTTCTAAATATAGCAGGGATAGGCTGCTTTAAATCCTAGATCTTGTCCCAAAGCTGGATCCTATCTGCTTTACAGATAGCTGATGAGGGAAGCTATATTTTTGGGACCTCTTTGCGAGTGCCCCTTTGCCCACGTCGGACTAACACCATAAAAAAGAAAAAACTATAGCATTTGTCATTTACCATTACTTATTCGGACTATAGTGGATTTAATTTTCCTAGAAGAGTTCCTTGTTCCATGCACGGTCTGTGTGTATCATAAAAACCTCAAGGAACCATTCTGAGTTCATTCCCATATATATATATATATATATATATATATATATATATATATATATATATATATATGGTGTGGAAGTAATAATACATTTTCAAATCGTTACATTTTGTTGCAAAATGTTTCATAGAGGGTATCCTCAATTATAGATTAGTTTGCAATAGTACTGAGTTAGGCATGGGTTCGATGCGCAATACACCCAGCTAATCTTACTTTTGACCTTGTTAGGCTAGTTCCATGCTGTTTATTATTTGATCCGGGTACCCTAATCGGCATTTTATCTTATTGTAACTATCTCTTCCGCGGATGCGGATGCGGATGAGGATGTTTGATTTCAACATCCGCGGATGCGGATGCGGATGTCTACATTTTCGTTATTTTTTAGGATATATTCGAGATTTGTTGTGTTTAACGTATATAATAAGTTATTATATCGAGAGAGCTGTAGCTATAATGTAGTATAATTGATTAATTGTACAATAATTGCTGTACTTTTCTCTGAACATATAAAATAATATCAAGCATCTAACTAATATAGAAATCAATTAGTGAATTCGTCTGCAAATAAATTCGTTATATTTTGTTGAGTTTCAGCCGCAATTAGAAACCATAATTGTGTTACCAGGATGCGGGACGTGAACCCAACTCAAATGCACCCCACCGACCTCTTTCCCCAACCTCCTCCCTTATAGAAAGATCTTTAATTAGCTTGATAACTACTTATATTAAGTTTAAAGTTTTATTAGGCATATTTATAAATGAGTAATTAAAATAAAGTAAACTAAGATGTTAATCGTTTAATGTTCAAACTTAATTATAGGAAGGTTATGCTTAAGGAACATTAATTTTTCTGCCTTTTCTGCTGCCAGTCTGTTTCTCTTTTCATCATATATTAATCCAGCACTGCTAAATAATCTCTCGCTTGGTACGTTTGTTGGAGGACAGGCTAAATGTTTCCTTGCAAGTTTACTCAAGTATGGATAGATATTCTGCGTATTTTTCCACCAACTAATAGGATTGTCACATGCAGCCAGGCGTTTTACTTGGTGATAGCTCTCGATCATTTTTACTACATCTTTTGACATCGCGTAGGTCTCGTCATTGCTGCTTGACTCAAGAAACTGAGAGACAGATTCTGTGATAGATTTGCTTGTTGAAGGTGTTGGTTCTGTCACTGAAACTTTTATTCTTTTGGTGGGTGGCGAAGCGACAGATTCAAGAGATTGAAGCTCTTCAACTGCTTTGCCAAGTGATGATTTAACTCGTTCTAATGTACTAGGTGAAAATAACTTAGCTTTGTAACGTGGATCTAAGTAGGTTGCAAGAGAGTAACTTCATACAAGAACAGCCTCTCGTCTTGTCGCTTGCATCACTTTTGCGCACAATGAACTAGTTCTATTAATATAGTAGAATTTGATAATTTCCGCTTATTAATGACATTTTATCTCAACGGTCCACATCCGCACGACATCCGCAGTCCAAAGTGCGAATGCGGATGTGAGAAAATGTGCGGATGTTCCGCGGATGCGGATGTGACCTACATCACTAATATATATATATATATATACAGGGCTGGATCTAGAAGTTGCGAGGCCCTAGGCAGATCTAGAAATTGCGAGGCCCTAGGCAGATCTAGAAATTGCGAGGCCCAAGCCCTATATATATGAAAATATGGACTTAATTATCGGTACTATACCAGCAATATTAGAATCCCGCATAGACAGAACTATGCCAGCACTTAAAAATTAAACCAAGCCAAAATAATCACGCATGGAAATTGTATAAGAAATATAAATAAACCATACAAATAAGTATAAATTATAATATGAATCAAGATTTGTATCGAAAATATAAGAATGATTTCTAAGATTTATATAATATTATAGGTAATGACTTTCCATAGTATACAAACGTTTTTCATATGTGATGTATAAGAGATGTTGACATTTCATTTTTTATAATAGTGAGCGATCGACTTATCAGGTTAAATATTAATGCTTTAATATTTGGTTCAGATGCTCCTTGAATATTACAGCAATGCTTTTCTACTTTTCTTCTAGCTAAACTCTTCAATTAATTGAGAATAATCTAATGAATTTGTTATATCGTTTTCTATTGATAACATAGCTAATGACTGCAATCTCGCTTGAGAAATTCTCGCTTGAGACATGGTGGAACGCAAATATGTTTTAATAAGTTTGAGACGCGAGAAACTTCTTTCAGCCGAAGCAACAGTAGCTGGGATGGTTAATACTATTCGAAGTGCAACATAAACATTAGGATAAATCTCACTTAGTTGTTTTTGCAATATATAAACAAGGGCATTTCCGAGATCTGTTTTCTCAGGTATAAACCTGCAAAGTACTTTAAGTTCTTCGTAGAGTTCTAAATCATTAATATCACTTGAACAGAACGCGCAAAACGGCTTGAGCGAGGCCCCCTTTGGCGCGAGGCCCTAGGCGATCGCCTAGTTCGCCTATAGCTAAATCCGGGCCTATATATATATATATATATATATATATAAGCAGAAAGCAACAGACAAGCAGGAAAGAAACATCCATCAAGTTGGAAAAGGACTATTTTTTGTATATTGCAACGTTTCAAGCACAAACTATGCTCATCCTCAGGCAAAAATTCTAAAAAGTTAAAAACATATTAAAAACCATAATGACATTAACAAATTAAAATAGGGAAAAAATCCACAAGCATTAAAAACAAAGTCACACTAAAAAAATTCTAAAAAGTTACAATTAAAAACCATAATGACTATTATGAAACAAAAGCGAACAATTAACAAGCTTTAAAACAATAAAAGTGACACTAAAAACGAACAATGAATAACAGCTATAAAATACAAAATGTAAAACTCAAAAAACTAAAAATTCACAGGCTATCTTTTAAAACACTAAAAAATTTAAAACCCACACTAAAAGGAACACACCTTAAGTCTAAGCAGCGCAGATTCCGAGGCAAAACTAAAAAAACAGAAGCATCTAAAACCAAGTAAAGGTTGGTTGTTCAAGATGTTCAGTTTAGTCGGAGGGGAATGGATGAAATATCAGAGTTAAGCGAAGGGGAGAGAGAGTTTTTTAATATACAGGGATTCTAGAAGTCTTAACGTTTGCTCACACGGAGCGGAATCTAAAATGTTAAAATTAGCTAAAGTTATATCGACTTTGCATAGAACAACATGGCTGCGTATAGCTGAAGCTTCTTTAGTTTTCAAAGGTTTGTCAGTTCTATGGCTTATGCCCATATGGGCACAGAAACGCGACTCGAGGCTCCGCACAGTGCTACCAATATAGCTCCGATCACATCGGGGACACTTGAATTCATAAACGACAGCACTGCGCAGAGCATCCGATACACGGTCTTTAACATTAAAATATGAGCCAATAGAACGACGGTTGACAAATACTAGTTTAAAATCTATTTGACAATAAAATTTACTAAGAAGTGGCAGAAGGTTATTACGGCAATAGGAATTCAGATATCCCATTTCTGGGAGCACAAGATAAATACATTTTTAGGAACGTTAAAATTATACTTTTTAGGTTTGTAAATGTTAGCTAGAAATCTATTGATAGCGTTTCTACAATCTGCAAAGGATAGCCATTATTCACAAAATATTTTCTTAAAAAAACAAATTCATTATGCAGACATTGATAGTTGGAACATAAATTATACGCTCGGTTAAATAGGGTGTTTACAGATGCCAGCTTGTATTTAAAATCACAACAACTTAAAAATTTAGACCAAGACCAGTGAACGTCTTCTACGAAAAACTGAAGTAATAATAGAATCACTCTCTCTGCTAATCAGTAAATCCAAGAAAGGCAGCTTGGAGTCAGATTCTTCCTCCAGAGTAAACTTTATGTTTGGATGCAAGTTATTTAAAAATGTAAAAAATTGATGAGCACTGCTAGCATCAGTAAACACTGCAAAAATATCGTCAACATATCGTCTATAAAAAATAGGCCTTATAGGGGTAGGAGGCTGGGTAAACATTTTAGTTTCTAAATAGGTCATGAAACAATCTGCAGCCAAAGGGCCGATCGGAGATCTCATGCCCACGCCATCAATCTGCTGGTATATCTCTCATTAAATATAAAAGTACTACCTTTAAGAGTTTGCTCTAACATAGAATTAATGTCATTTTTATCAAAACTTTGAAATTTGGGGGAATTACTAAAACCTTGTCAAGGATAATTTTACGAGTTTTCGTCCACAGGGATATTGGTAAACAGGGAACTAACGTCAAAACTTACCAAGTAATGGTTTGAGTTAAATTTCTTATTAAGGAGTTCCCTTTGAAAAGACGCGGAATCGGAAATAGTATACTCATTTTTGGAGAAAGGGGAAAGCAAACTAACCAAAAAATTTGGCAAGATTATACGAGGGCAAGCTATATGAAGCCAGAATAGGCCTCAAAGGAATCCCGGGTTTGTGTATCTTAGGGAGACAATATAGTCGTCCCAGATCACATCCCGTTGCAAAAAGTTTTTATAAGTTAATAAATCTATTGCTTTTTTAGTTTTCAAAGATGACAGTAACCTATTGATTTTATCCTCAAGCCGTAAGATTACAATTTTTGCACGATCCTTAATTAGTTTAAATTTCGAACCATCTTTTAACAATTCTAAGGTTTTATTAACATAATCCGCACGATTAAGAATTACAACACCCCTACCCTTATCTGGCCTAGTAACTAAAATGTTGGGGTTACGGGACAGATCGCGAAGAACACAAACATCAGATTTCCGAAATATGATAGAATTATGGCTGCAGATAACTTTTTGAAACAAATTATTCACAACAATTGACATTTCTGAAGAAAACCTGTTAAAATTACCTTTGATGGGTTGTGATCCCTGTGGACGAAACTCGTAAAATTATCCTTGACAAGGTTTTTAGTAATTCCCCCAAATTTCAAAGTTTTGATAAAAATGACATTAATTCTATGTTAGAGCAAACTCTTAAAGGTAGTACTTTTATATTTAATGGAGATATATACCAGCAGATTGATGGCGTGGGCATGGGATCTCCGATCGGCCCTTTGGCTGCAGATTGTTTCATGACCTATTTAGAAACTAAAATGTTTACCCAGCCTCCTACCCCTATAAGGCCTATTTTTTATAGACGATATGTTGACGATATTTTTGCAGTGTTTACTGATGCTAGCAGTGCTCATCAATTTTTTACATTTTTAAATAACTTGCATCCAAACATAAAGTTTACTCTGGAGGAAGAATCTGACTCCAAGCTGCCTTTCTTGGATTTACTGATTAGCAGAGAGAGTGATTCTATTATTACTTCAGTTTTTCGTAAGAAGACGTTCACTGGTCTTGGTCTAAATTTTTTAAGTTGTTGTGATTTTAAATACAAGCTGGCATCTGTAAACACCCTATTTAACCGAGCGTATAATTTATGTTCCAACTATCAATGTCTGCATAATGAATTTGTTTTTTTAAGAAAATATTTTGTGAATAATGGCTATCCTTTGCAGATTGTAGAAAACGCTATCAATAGATTTCTAGCTAACATTTACAAACCTAAAAAGTATAATTTTAACGTTCCTAAAAATGTATATTATCTTGTGCTCCCAGAAATGGGATATCTGAATTCCTATTGCCGTAATAACCTTCTGCCACTTCTTAGTAAATTTTATTGTCAAATAGATTTTAAACTAGTATTTGTCAACCGTCGTTCTATTGGCTCATATTTTAATGTTAAAGACCGTGTATCGGATGCTCTGCGCAGTGCTGTCGTTTATGAATTCAAGTGTCCCCGATGTGATCGGAGCTATATTGGTAGCACTGTGCGGAGCCTCGAGTCGCGTTTCTGTGCCCATATGGGCATAAGCCATAGAACTGACAAACCTTTGAAAACTAAAGAAGCTTCAGCTATACGCAGCCATGTTGTTCTATGCAAAGTCGATATAACTTTAGCTAATTTTAACATTTTAGATTCCGCTCCGTGTGAGCAAACGTTAAGACTTCTAGAATCCCTGTATTAAAAAACTCTCCCCTTCGCTTAACTCTGATATTTCATCCGTTCCCCTCCGTCTAAACTGAACATCTTGAACAACCAACCTTACTTGGTTTTAGATGCTTCTGTTTTTTTAGTTTTGCCTCGGAATCTGTGCTGCTTAGACTTAAGGTGTGTTCCTTTTAGTGTGGGTTTTTAATTTTTTAGTGTTTTAAAAGATAGCCTGTGAATTTTTAGTTTTTTGAGTTTTACATTTTGTATTTTATAGCTGTTATTCATTGTTCGTTTTTAGTGTCACTTTTATTGTTTTAAAGCTTGTTAATTGTTCGCTTTTGTTTCATAATAGTCATTATGGTTTTTAATTGTAACTTTTTAGAATTTTTTTAGTGTGACTTTGTTTTTAATGCTTGTGGATTTTTTCCCTATTTTAATTTGTTAATGTCATTATGGTTTTTAATATGTTTTTAACTTTTTAGAATTTTTGCCTGAGGATGAGCATAGTTTGTGCTTGAAACGTTGCAATATACAAAATAGTCCCTTTCCAACTTGATGGATGTTTCTTTCCTTCTTGTCTGTTGCTTTCTGCTTAAATTGAAATTGAAGCTTGCCAGAAGCGGCCTTCACCAAATATATATAATATATATATATATATATAATATATATATATATATATGGTGTGGTTGTAATAATACGTTTCTACTCCTCATATTTTATTGTAAATGTTTCATAGCGGGTATCCTCAAATATAGACTAGTATGCGTTAGTACTGAGGTAAGTTTTCTGAATACTATTCGATTTATGAAAAGTGGATTCTAATTAAAAACGATTCAGTATGAACTAACCATGTTAATTTCTCCTTAAAAGACCGATGCGGAACTTGATCGCGACAGCTTTGAGGAAAGGCAAATAATCGAGGGCGACCTGAATGCGGAGGTCGAGGGATTGGCTCACATCCGGACCAACGAATGCCATCGAGGAACTAATGTAAGTTTTTTTTTGTGGTTAAGAAAAAAACTCTATTTTCATTCAACTTATTAAATGGTAGAAATCGTGTTTTAGTACAATTCAGCTTACAGAACTAGCGTCCATTAAATAAGACTAACATTAATGGAGACATTTTACAGTTACAAATATGTATATACACACGTAGAACTTTACACAATACAGCGAGTGCGCACAAATGGGAACCTTTGTTTTATTCGTCTGCATACCAATTCATCATTCATCTCAGTGTCGCACAAATCGAATAATTCTTAAAAATTTATAAATCCCCTCCCATGTGACATGTGCAGCAGAAATGAAAGACAGTACATGCCACAAGTATTACTAAAATATCCTTGGAAACAAAGGATTCCAGACAATTTCAGGGACATGCAGCTGATCGATAAATTGTACAACAACAGGGTCACTCCAGGGTTGAGTGCCGAGTGAATCAAAATATTACATTCTTTCCCTATTTTTAAAATAGATTACAAACCAGTGAATCCCCTCACCCCCCACAATGTCCGTATTGACAATAAGACTACACAAATCTCTCGTAGTTGGCAATTTCAATGTTCATTCTTCAAAAACACACCGATAAATTTGAAGCGTATGACTCGGTCACTTTTCATTACTCTCTGGAGTGTATTTGCGTCACTTTAAAAGTCTGTGACTACGTTCCTGAAGCGGTCGAGCTCTATTGGAGCTTGTGTTTCGAGGTATACTAGTACACTAATAGGCACGTCTATAGGGTCGGCGAATTCCAATCTGACTGAGATGTTCCCATTTTGTTGTGGAGTGAATTGTGCATTTACACTAGCCTTTACACTAGCAGACACCAGCAGTATGGGCCAGATTACAATAAGCTCTCACGCAGAGCGGGAACACTGCGTCTGATGAGTAGTCCGTATCCATAGTCCCGCCCAACGCAACGACTTTGACGTATAGACTAATATTTTTAAGCCCGAAATTCTCGAATTAAAAGGCGTTCTTTTTATATTTTTCCATTCGTCGATGCGTGATCCTGCATTCCAATTAATAACCTTTTAGGTAGAACTCCCAGGGCCACGTTTTCTAGCTGCTACGAAGTCAGCCCTGCGGGCACCGTGTATAGTTTGATCTGTCTTCTGTTAATTTGGTATTTTACTGTTGCGTGTATTAAATTTTTTTCAATTTCTACATATTTTGGCGAACTTAATTTCACTCGCCGTACGCGCAGATATGTTTCCATGATGTGAATCACAACGGGTTTTGAGCCCTCTTCTTGATCAGGTCCCAGGTTTATACAAATCTCAGGATTCGTGCGGGTGAGCTTTATCTTCATATCCACATCCACTCCATTCATAAGCAGTTTCTCCTAGAACGTGAAGTCTGTATGTAGACGTCCAAAACACTCGTATATCTTCTTTTTAAAATTTTTAAATTTATGCTTTAACTACTTTCGTCTTATTCTGATAATAGCCCTCGGCAGTTAAAAAGGTATCCTTCGCCTCTTTTGAAAAGTTGAGGACATTTTCAAGATAGGCTCGTAGGCGATAATAACCCGTTCCTGCAAAGATGTTGCCCTGATTTAAATACACCTCACACTGGCTGAATATGGGGTGTAGAAACTTGGTTTCAGGGTAGGCATAGTAACTATCATCGCAGTCCGTTCCATCTGAATAGGCTATACGCAGTTTAGCGTACAGGTGCATGCAGCTTGACTCAAAAAAGTATGGGCCTGAGCTGGGTATCACGAATTCTATAGGGGCACTCGGTGAACGAATTGGTTTAATTGGTTAATTGTAATAGTCACTATGCTCAATAGAAACCTGTGTAGTAGGGTGGATCGATTTTACATTTTTTTCGATTTCCATATTCTAATAGAGACAAAAACTTGCGTATGCATGAGAAAATAGCCTCTGCAAAATCTTAGCTTAATAGGTAATCATCTTCTGCCCCCTGCAGAGCGATGAATATCATATTTTAGTAGTCAAAAACGTATTTTTCTTATAATTAAAATATTTCAATATGCATCAAAATTATTCCTAATAACTATAAAGTCGATGAAAAAGACCTCATATGATCGTTTTTCCAAGCGCGTTGTCCTACGTTAATATCTTTTGCCCCCGGCAACAACGTCAAATGTTGAAAAAATAGGTAATTTATATACATATTTTCAGATCGGCTCTTTGTCTTAAATAATGCATTTATATATTTCCCATAGCATTTATATCGTTCCTTAGGCATGAAATAACACACACGCAAAATTTTATGACTCTAGAGTAATATCTTCTGTCCCCGAGAAAAGTCTAAATGTGGATTATAATTACGTTAATGCGATGTTATAAGTACGATAAGTACTAAGTACAGCTTCTCGCTTGCTAATTTTATAAAATTAGCAACCCAGAACTCACCACGAGGAGGTGGCTGTACGTAGAGTTCCACCCTATCCAGCCCCAACCACCCTTCCTTTGGCTGCATGTCGAGTTACATACGGTAATCTTTCTTAGAATCAAATCGTGGAATTTTTTTTCGGGAGTGAAGACGGGAGCGGATGAATCCGTCCCTCTCTTCTATTCCACTTACACTGCCAGAGGCTTCGGTTACTAATTTGATAAGTCTCTCGACCGCTTGAGTATGACAAGGGAATAGTGGGATCAGTCCATCAGGCTGGTCTCCCGTCTCAACAAACTCTTTTATTCGGGTATCAGGTATTGTTTTTGTAACTGGGGGTTCGGTCACCTCAGCCGTTTGCCAGTTGATCATTTCGTAATAGTTTTGACTATCGTAGAGCAGCTCAGGCATGGCGAAGGCTCGAATTTCCCCCGCTGGTGAATGTTTTGATCGTGCTTTTAATATTCTTCTCCATCCCAATTCTCTTATGTGTTGCTCATCGGCATGTAGCATGGAGATCAAAATATTTTCTGGGTGAGCAAAGAAAGAATTTCTACGGAGTACTTTGTTGGCGATTTTCTTAGATCTTTGAGGCATGGTCTGAGAGACGCATCATTTCGAAAAAATGTTTTGCGCCCTCAGTGAAACTGGAGTTTTTCTTTATCTTAAACCAAATTGGTGCGTAAACTGTCATAATGAATCGCACAATTTCGTTGAAGGTGCTGGAGGGTTCACTGGTTGAAACATAGAGGCGCAGAAATCTATTTGCTGTTGTCAGCCACCTGGAATGCGCCATCTTACCTGGATTTCGAGCCGCGAAAGCTGAAGAGCAGCTACCGCTCGACACTGCTCTGTAGATGCCTAACAAATATTTTTGGTCAGTGCTCAACTCGGCATCATCTATGTCAATGTCGGGAGATGGAATGGCATCGAATTCTGTAATTGGAAGTTTTTCGCAGTCGTTCAGTTGTTTTCCAACTGGTCCAGTAAAGCCCACTGGCCCAGTTGTTTTGCCGTCCAAGTCTTGAATGAGGTGTCGCAGTGATAATTCATTACCGTGTAATAGGCATATGATCCACTGAACTGGCCTTTGTAGTTTCATTTCAATCATAGGAATGGCTCCACCCTTTCGACCCGTGTTCACTGCGGTACCATCACAGCCGATAGCCACAATGTCGTCCGTGCTAATATTGTTAGTCCCTAGAAAGTTGATGATACCTGATGTTATTGCAGTGGCAGAACCTGATGCAGGAGTGAAATGCCCCATGTACTGGGATTCTGGTTCTTGAACTAAAACTATATGCTCTTCTACCAGTCCTTCTATGCTTCACATTGTCTATTTCTTCTTGTCATTGTTTTATCTTTACGTCCGTCAAAGAAAATGCCCTGTAATGGTAGCGTGATCTTGTCATCTTGCTGATGCTCAGAAGGAACTCTTTTTCTGGCTCTTCTTATCTTATTTCGATCAATCACTGAACTGACATCATCATCTCGTATCCAGCCAACATCCTCTAACAACGAAGAAGCAATAAATGAAGCAGCTCTGTCTGAGACGCCCGTACGATCACAAGCTTCAGCAAGTACATGGAGTTTCATTCGTGTTTTTTCCTTCATGTCATGTTTATATCTCGGTGTTAGTTCATACGATGACGATGATTCTATAGATGTATCCTCGGTTTCACTAGAGGCTGACGAAGAAGGTTGTTCTTGAGAAGTTTCTTGTCGTTTACTAGTCGACGGCTCTTGATGTTCTGCTATTCCTTCTTGTTTAAATATCGCCAATCTTCTTGCAAGTCATCTCGTTTTTATTTGTTTCAACATCCAAAGTTCCTATTGCCATTTTGCGATCACTTCTTTGGTCGAGTAAAAACTGTTGCTCTTTCAGTGGTACTCGTCGTTCACGAGGGCAGCTGCATTTTGTCAAATCAGGGCATTTACAAGCCGATATGTCAAATAAGGTGGTCTTAGTTGATTTCTTGAAGGCCTCAAGATTTTTCTGTAACGATTCGTTCTTCTTTTTCGCGTTCAGTGATTTGATGATGTTAGCCATTTTATCACTAACTTTTCAACATTTGATTTATCCGTGCTGTCGAAACTGTTGGAATGGAAGCTAATTTCCACAAGTATTCCAGTCTCTCCGTGACCACAGCGGTGATGTCTTTGAATGGAGGTTCCTTCTTTGATGATCTCAACTCAGTTCTCACATGATGGTAGTATTGCATCACATCTTCACATGTGGGAAAACATCGCAAATTCAAATCTTTCCCAGCACCAAATATTGGACACGTAACCGATCTTCTAGTTGTAGCGGTAGCCATCCTGTAAAGATTAAAGAATAATGTATTGTTCTGTTACGCAATAAAATCGAAAAAAAACAGTTATGAGAAAAACAAACAAGGATATGAGCAGAGAGATTGAGCACACTGAGGACTCTGAGTGAGAGGCCACACACACACACACACACACACACACACACACACACACACACACACACACACACTGAGGACTCGAGGAGCCAGCTGCAAAATACACACCTGCCTTCGACGCTGTCAAAAGGCAACTGAGGGAACTGCGCAGTGCGTACTGGCGCGTCAGTGGCAGCTGCTGCTGGCAGCACTCACCAGAGATGACCTTTAAACCCTAGCCTAGTCATAAAATTTTGCGTGTGTTATTTCATGCCTAAGCAACGATATAAATGCTATGGGAAAATATAAATGCATTATTTAAGACAACGAGCCGATCTGAAAATATGTATATAAATTACCTATTTTTTCAACATTTGACGTTGTTGCCGGGGGCAAGATATTAACGTAGGGCAACGCGCTTGGAAAAACGATCATACGAGGTCTTTTTCATCGACTTTATAGTTATTAGGAATAATTTTGATGCATAAATATTTTAAAAATTATAAGAAAAATACGTTTTTGACTACTAAAATATGATTTTCATCGCTCTGCCGGGGGCAGAAGATGATTACCTATTTAGCTAAGATTTTGCAGAGGCTATTTTCTCATGCATGTGCAAGTTTTTGTCTATTAGAATATGGAAATCGAAAACAATGTAAAATCGATCCACCCTACTGTGTAGGGGGCATATTAAAGATGGACACCTCCGATTTACAACATTGTGAGCTACAAGGATGGATGAAGCGCGCCATGACGAGTCAGAAATAGTACCAACTCTCTCGACAAGGGGTAATCAGCCTATGATTGGTGAGAGCAGTCTCCTCAGCTTAAATCAGTCAAAAAAATGATCAGCCATAGGCTTCATTCGCTTAGAACTCTTCTTTATTGATGTCCTTTTACCTTTAGTGCCACGTGTGTGTTGGTAACCCCTTTTTCCGGACAGCCCTCTTCGACTTCTTGCCGCCACCACGCATTTTTCTCTTTGCATCTTTGATGATTTCGTCCCGTGTACGTTTAAATGTTTTTTAGACTTAGATTTAGTTCCACCTATTATGTCTTCTACCACGTTAAAATGATTGTAACGCCTTCCTCCCTCGGTATCTAGCACCCCTCTTCAACAATGGGACAGCCGTGCGTACTATGGTTGAAAAATGGATCCAAGCCCACTCCCACGCTGATATCTCACCCCTCGATAGATTGTGAAAGGCCTTTCGTTCATTATAATTGAAAGCGACGAAACTGTAGCTTCACTGTTAGACTCCCATCACCGCATGGGAAATTTTTTTCCTCAATCGTTCTTATATATATTGAGATATTTGTTAATAGATTAGTCGCAACATTCACATAATGGGACTTGTCATATTTAATACTAAAACTCTTCCCTCTATGGTTAGGAATGTGTGCAATGCGCAGCAGTCGCGCCTGGGTCTCTCCAACAAATTGATGCTGCACGATATTGGTGTAAATATAGCACATGTCTGGGGATGGGTAGCTTTCACCCAATTTCTCCAATTTCAACTCATACATTAAGCTAAACAAGTCATGTTGTGCCTCGTGAAAGGTATCTCTTTGGAGGGTTGCACTCTATCGACCCTCGGCCACAATTGTAAACAGCTCTTTGTCTTTAATATTTCTACTAAGCGTTGATTTTAACTTCAACGTGCGTGCAGGCGTGTCTATGTTTACGACTTCAAAAAGTAAATCTTTTGTCAGGTACGACTTTTCAAGACTCTTGTTTAAGCCCGTCACAATGTCCGTGGTTATGTCATAATGACCGATTCCTAGTGTTACATTTGCAATACAGTAATGTATCCCACCGAACAGGACTGATCGCATAGTGTTATCTAAGGTTACGCCTAATTTTTCACACTCATCGACTCTTCTAAGGATCAGAAATATGATCTGTTCATTTTAAAGAGTTAAAAATTTGGTGGCAAAGTATAATTCACAAACACCAACTTCGTACGAATCACGTTCCAATTCAGTGGGCCCATGGAGTTCTGTTACAATGTTGGCCAGGGGAGTTGTTAGGATGTACAGACAGCGAAGAAGAGGATGGGAGTCTGACATAGAAGTTGTTAGGCTTCATGTTGCATACTATTTAAGCTTCATTATTGCAGCAGCTTTTATATAGGTGTTGAAGCTTTCTGGGTACCCTTGCCATTTCACCAGCCTGTAATTTTTTAAATTTTAAACATTTCATCCTAAATTAAATGCCACTTTCTGCAACTCCTCGCGGTAAAGCCTCCTGCGATTTCTTCCCCATTCAAATCTTCAACGTAATACATCATTATCTCGCCTTTAGGTCTCATAGCACAAACTTTAAATATCTCACGTGTCCATCTTTGCTGAAATCCTTCGTGAATTTATTTCCCATACACGATAGCCTTACATAATCATTGATTTTGAAACGTGTAGAGTGTGGCGGCGGTGTTCCATCTCTTCTCACATCAGGCGCCTACCTTTTTTTAAAACTTCTTTAGGTGTTGTGCCAATCGTGCGATGGTTTGATCGGTTGTATGACGAGGCCAATGATCTCAGAATGTTTATATATGTGTGTTTTATGTGTAAAATAGCGATGCATGCCTTCTTTTATGGTACGTTGAACTCTTTCAGCTAAAGAGGCCTTATGGAAAGAAATTCTAGTGTAGTAACTGATATTAAACTCTGTCAGTATGTTCTGAAAAGTGAGGCCGATAAATTCTTTCCCAATATCCGTACAAAAATAGTCAGGAACCCTCTTATCTTTCAGCATCAGCGCTTTGGTAGCTTTAGCAACTGTTTCAAGCGATTTATTTTTCAGAGGAATTAGCCACAGATATCTAGGGAATACATCTATCATGAATAGGATGTACCGGTAGCCATCATTATACACTGGCTATCTTTGCATGTTTGTTAAATCCGCTTGCCAAATAGAGTCAACTGAAGCCGCTGTTGTCTTGGCCGTTTGAAACCTTTTTTTCACAGGCTTATGAAGTGCATAAGCGTCCTGCTTCCGCAAAAACCTCTCAACATCTTTTTTCCCTACTCCATCATTGTAAACGCACCTGTACAGCCTATTAACACCACCATAGGAGGCTGGGTTAGAAATGTCATAATAGCGTTTTCTTAATACAGTATGTTAGCTATTTGCGTATTTTAGAGACACGCGGATAAGGTTGGCCGTTTGTTCTCTTCTTTCTCCTCTTCAGAGATGCTACTGTTATGGGTGGAGTACTCAGTTGTGACACGTACGAGACTTGCTCCAAGTCTTTTAACCTATTCAGATTTCCTATCAAATTTTTTTGGGACATTTATTTGTTGTAGTCTTACTTTAATATACTTCCATCCTGATGGTGAGGGCCTGTCCCAATTTCTCACCAGATCATTGGACAGTGTCAACGATTTTGGATACCTGTACCCTTGTTCCACACTATGATGGGGTCCTGACTAAATAGCTTATAAAGACTTAAGATTTATTCCTCAATGTATGTGGGAGACTACTTTTTAATACATGCTCGATGTGTTGCTTTCAGTTATTCTTTGGTTGGTCATCTCTAACGTCGGCCACATGTCCTATGTCGACATGCTCACCGTTGCTTGAGCTGTGCTAATAACCACGTGGAGCTCTGTCAGATTCTTATAATCTTCATACTCATGAAGAAATTTCTGCAGAGCCTCTTGGTACAAGATCCTTTTCGCATCAGGTGACTTTTCATTGTTTAGTAGGGCTAACAATTCGCTTTCCATTCTTTTAAGCCTGCTTTTACGGGGTTCTAGAACCATATTCTGGATTCTTTGAACTTTGCAGTGAAGCATACACCTCTTGGTGAATCACTACCACTTTCTTCATTTTATTAATCTAGTCAGTAAAGGTCCCAAAACTGAAAATAAGATGGGGAGGAATGATCCCCCCTTTTTCGAAAATAATTCGCTTTTTCTTCCCCACAGTTTGACTTTTACGAGCGAGCGTACGTACTTTGTTCTTGTAACGACGTAGGCGAGCCTTCTGAGGGGTTTTTATTGGCACATTACATTTTATAACATTAAGACAGATTTCACAGATGCATTTTAAAAAGTCCGAGGCGATATTTTTAACAAACATCCGCTGCAATGCCCGGGGCAATCATTCGTAGATTCGAGAATATACACCTTTTCATGCTCGTTTGTGGTTATATTCGTTCTTAGAAGCACCCTAAACGTGTTTCGCGGGTGAAGGTCACAAAGCAAATATCCATAACGCTGACTTGTAGCTTCGCTTCTTCATAAACCTCCAAAAACAACTTACGCTGATTCTGGAACATTTGATAGGCTAATACCCTAATTTGTTACGCATCTCTACGTTGCGCGAATTTAACGATACATCGCGCAGGTATCTATTTTTGAAAAATAGATTCTGACTGATGAAGAATACGCTTATGTTAAGATGGTGGAAGAACACTGTAAATGTCTCGCCAAACGTTTTATCTATTTCCAACATGAGATCTTCAATTACAATGACTGTATGTTTATTTCCCTTTAACGAATTAACGTCATATACGCCTTTGTGGAACAAAATATCATCTTGATACTCGTTGAACACTGATTGGTACGTCGAATAGCACCATATTACTTTATGCTCAAATTATGAGAACATTTCCCCCTTATCTTTAATGATTTTAATCATAAACACGGTTTTACCACATCCTGTAGGACCGGATATAATACATGTGGATGGGCTTGTGAACCTGAATTTTTCTACAGATTCCATCTCCAACACGTCACACCCCTACGTGGAGCATTTACAAAATATAACAATTTAAGTGCTGCTCCTTATATTCTTGTTTTTCTTCTTCCACAGAAACGTGAATGACGACGATGTACAGCACTCCATCATCGATATTATGCAAGACCCGATGAAAGTGTAGCTACAGACTCCAACCCCGCTGATAAAACCTTACCAGCAACACTTCCACCACGTGGCAGTTCAAAGCGGAGGCGCAATGATGAAGAATCTTCCACATCAGGTATAAAACGTGCCAGGAGTGCACCGGTTGCTAGACCCCCAATAATAGATCCTCAGCCTTCTACGTCTTACGACACAGCCCCCACACTAGCTCCCTCCTGAAATATACCCCCTTATTCCTGCTCAATTCCGGATACATCCTCCACACCAGCAGCAGCATCTCGTGCTGTGGAGGACGGTATAACATTCGAACTGGTGCGCACCGCTAGCCCCACCCCTGCCCTAACCAGAAATCGGTACTGGTCGGAGGCCTGCATCGCAACGGTGT